>CAUYRH010050242.1:0-35672 GCA_963574655.1 Perodicticus potto
CAAGAGAGCAGCCTTCTAAAGGTATATCCAAAAGACGAAAAATCACTTTGCAAAAAAGATACTTGCACCAGGTTATTCATTGCAGCTCAATTCATAACAGCAAAGTCATGGAAGAAGCCCAAGTGCCCATCAACCCATGAACGGATGTCAAGGCTTTTAAGGCTCCCAGATGATTCTAATGTGCAACCAAGATCAAATGTCCTCTGTAAAGTGCCCACTTGGCCTGGCCAGTCCGGCTCTTGTCAGTTTCTAGTGCATAAATGCCATTCTCCAGTAAACAATGAATGTAAATTAATTAACATAAATTAATTTAAAAAATAAAAAGTAGGGCTGGGCGCAGTGGCTCACACTTGCAATCCCAGCAATCTGGGAGGCTGAGGCGGGAGGATTGCTGGAGCCCCAAAGTTTAAGGATGTCATGAGCTAGACTGACACCATGGCCCTCTACCGAGGATGACAGAGTCTCACTCTGTCTCAGAAAAATAAAAAAAAAGTTTTAAAAAGTAGATTAATGACAGGATGAAAACCAGTAAGTCTTTTTTTCTCTTTCAAATAGGAAATCTAAAGAGTTCAAAAATAAACCTCTAAGCCATAAGCTTTAATTAATTAATAATGGTAATAATAATAATGAGAGCGATGAGATGATGATAATAATTACTGTGCAGCAGGCATTATGCCAAGTGTTTTATAAGTCTTACTTTATTTATATTCTCTATTTTCCAGACTCCCTATTCTTTCTTTCTCACCTTCAGATTTGTCTCACGATGGATTTCTGTCTTGAAAGTCTCCTCTTTTGCCTAGGTGATCGACGCTTCAAGGTCTGTGTCATATCCTGTACCAATTCTAGGTACATAGGTACACACTCATGGAAGGCAAATCTCTCTTCCACCTGCCTCCTTCAGCACTAACTTTGTGTGCCACTTATTTTGGTAGTAACTCAGCAATAAATTTTGTGTAGCCCTAAAACTTCCTCTAAATGTTTCATGTATAAATAAATTTTATTATTACCCTAACAAGATAGAGGACTCTGGAAGGATTTGGAGGACCAATATATACATCAGTCACCAGGAATTTCTTGAGTACTTACCATATCCTGGGCATGCAAATTTGGCCTACAAGGAGCTCACAACCTAATAGGGGAAACAGATGAATAAACAGAAATTTCAGTGCTACAGAACATTTCTCTATTGAGGCATGACTGGTGTGCTGTGGTTACCGAGGCTGGCTGGTGTGGTCAGCTCTCCTAGAGATAAGTCGGGGAGGATTTTGTGGGAAGAAGGCCCACATATGATCAGACATAAGTTTTGGGGAAAGTGCAGTTTCGTTTCTTCATTTATAAGTCATGTGTTCTGTTGAGCTTGGTTGCTTTGGTCAACAGAATTGTTAAGCCAGAAGCTCTGGAAGTTAATTTCTAACTTCTGAGACACAGTTCTGTGGCTGTTAAGCTCGGGAGCCCTGGAGCAGAACACTCCACTCCCGATGACACAGCCCAGAAGCGGATGCTTGCAAAACAGCATCGATCACCCTACTGTCTCCAGAATAATGGCTCTGGTGAGAAAACAAATAATTACCTCCCATAACGTTATGGTCTTTGAAAATCATGACCCCTACTTTCAAGTAGTCTTGTAAGTAATCTGATCTTAGCAGACCAGTGATGTATGGTCATGGTGATTGTTTTCTTAAACGTCTGCCTTCCTCAAATCAGTTAATCAGTAGACTAGCAGGCACCTGAGAAGAAGTTAATCATGATTAACCATAAGTTGTTTAAGACAACTGTAAAAGTAAGATTAATAGTGTATACGTGACCAGCTGCGTATATAAGATAACTGGAAATAAAGAATTTTGGAATTAGCCATCTAAAAGCTGGTAGCCATTCTCGCCTTTTTATAAAATTTCAGTAAGTGGGCTTTTCCCTTGCGTCAGCAGCCACTTTTTCTCCTACAGCTTCACACAGCATAGATTGATCACCATTACTGGCTTCTTCAAATCCATTCTCCACTCTGGGAAACTGATGGATATGAACCCCATCTCATCTATGAACTGACTCTTGAACTCATTCACCTAATTAATCAACAGACACTTATTCAAGGCAAAACCCTGGCCTCTGTGGGGGATAAAGTGATCAACAAAATAAACCTGATTCCTACTCTGAAGATCATCATCTCTTGGGAGAAGACAGATCTTAAATAATCAGATGAGATGTGGGACTAAATGTATCTGTTTTGGTCTGAATACCTGCATCCTTCTGAAATTCATATATTGAAATCCTAACCCCAGGGTGATACATATTAGGAGGTGTGGAATTTGGGAGGTGACTAGATCATGAGGGTGGAGCCCTCACGAATAGGATTAGTGCCCTTCATTAAGAAACTCCAGAGACTTCCTGGCCCCTCCACCAGGTGAGGACACAGCACTTCTGTGTAAACGGAGAAGCAATCCCTCACCAGGTAGACACTGAATCTGTTCAGATACCTGCATCTTGGACTTCTCAGCCTCCAGAACTGCACAAAATAAATTTCTGCTGTTTCTTGGCTACCCAGTTTATGATATATTTGTTATAGCAGCCCAACTGGACAAGACAGAAAATTGACAGTGAGCCACAGTTGAGAGTCCCTGAGAGTGGGGACATCATTACATGCTCATGAATGAGGTGTTGGGCCAAAAAAAAAAAAAAAAAAAAGCAGGAACAGTAGAATTTCTGTGTGCTATTTTATCTAATCTTATCTAAGATTTCCTAAGGCTTATTTTATAGATACTACTTTGCAGCTAAGGAAACTGAGTCTTCAGAACCTCCTGGGTCAGGGCGGGGAGGGCCATTGGTGAGAGGAAGGAGGACATTTGGTGCGATCTCACCTAACGTGTTCAATGCAAGAGGCATTTCAAAATAGCAAAGAGTAAATTTTAAATGGCTTACCACAAAAAATGAGTAATTGAGGTGATGGTTATGTGAACTGGTTTGATTTAAGCATTCCACATTATATATCAAATCATCTCATTGTACCCCATCAATAGAGTTATGATTTCAGTTACAAATGAAATAAATAAATAAATAACGAACCTCCTGGGTCACAGAGCAGGCCAGGGTTTGAATGTCCTTCCTCGAGAGCACGCCTCCATGCTGCCCACGCCCACCTTCTGCTCCTGTCTGCCAGGGGAGGGATTTGTAGGATAGTTTGTGGGGAGCAGGGCAGTGGAACAAACCAGAGGCAGGGAGGCTCAGGAGAAGGTAAGTGTGGGCACAAAATGACAATCTGAGGATTGAGCAATTGCCCGGATAATCTGTAAACCAAAACTATCAGCTGGGCACAGCTGCCTCTGTCTCCTGAGTGGGCCAGGGACCCAGGCCGGCATCTGCCCCACTCGTCCGAGATGCTTCTAAAACAGAAGTTTTAGAAACTAAAATACAGCAGCGGTTTCAAAAGCAGCAGCCCCTTACCACATCTGCAGCTTTGCCCGTCCATGATCGATCACTGCCACAAAGCAAAAAGCGCAAACCTCATCCGCTGTATTCTCCCCTAGGTCCTGTAAGAAGATCTATAATCTGAGGCTTCATAGGTAGTGGGTGGAAATACATGGTTTAAAGATATAATCTGCAGCTTGACAAGATGTCTTTGAAAAGGAAATTAATGACAGAATGAAGAGCAATCTGGAGAGGCTTTCTTCTCTCCTTTTTTTCTTCTTTGAGAGAAGGGAAGATCTAAAGAGTGCTGCGTTCAATGAATCTCTTCTGAACTCCGTGCCTTTAGGACACGGACACGGAGAGAAAGGGGAGGCTTCAAAAGTCACGGCGCAGAAGGGAGGGATGACAGCAAAGCCCAGCTGTTACCAGACAAAGAGGGTCAGGCCTTCTGGCTGCACAAACCACTCCCAGGAGCCCCGCGCACCTCACCCCCAGCCCCCCTCTCCCCTTAGCCCTTCCCCAGGAGTCTCTGAGACACAGGTTGGAAAAGCTGACCCTGGCTGGGCACGGTGGCTCACGCCTGTAATCCTAGCTCTCCAGGAGGCCGAAGCCAGTGGATTGTCTGAGCTTGGGAGTTCAAGACGAGCCTGAGCAAGAGCGAGATCCCGTCTCTAAAAATAGCGGGGCGTTGTGGCAGGCACCTGTAGTCTCAGCTACGTGGGAGGCTGAGGCAAGAGAATCACTTGAGCCCAAGAGTGTGGTGTTGTTGTGACTATGACACCACAGCACTCCACCTAGGTGACGAAGTGAGACTGTCGCAAAAAAAAAAGGAAGAAAGAAAGAAAAAGAAGAGCTGAACTTGACCCCGTCCATTTCCCGGAACTTTCTCAGGTGCTACACTCTCAGATGGCTCTGGGTTCAGCACTTCCCCTGCTCAGTCACTGTCACCTGCTTGTCTGTCTCCCAACCCGCTGACTTCACATGTGGGGGTTGTACCGCCCCTGAAGCCCCGACTGCCAGCCTGGCGCTTGGTCCACAGGAGCTTTCAGGGACAGTTTGCAGGATCCTGTTTTAAACTCTAAAACTGCATCGATTGTGCAGCAACTTGCGAGAGAAACACTAGTGGAAGACACGTCCACGGACTCCTGAGTCCTGCAGCCTTTCTGTTGCATCGAAGGACAGCTGAGCCCACACCATTTCTGGGGGCACAAATTCAAGAGCAAGCCCACGTTTTCCATCTCCGTGGGGGAAAGTCCATCAAATCGAGTTAAAAATTCCTCATTCATGGCCTAGGGATTTTCCCTCTCCCCCTGGGAGAGATAAAGAAAAATGTTTCCCTTCTGTATTAACAGCTTAAAATGTGAGATTAATCCTCCCATCCTAACCTGTTTTTAATAAATGAACTTGGCTGTCCAGCGCCATGATACATGTCTGATGGATCTATTTATCTGTTCTATTTCTTTAGCAATAGCCGCTGAGAACTTTTATCTGTTTCTTGTCTCCCTCCACCACTCCCATTTTCCTAACCAAGCCAGTGGAGCAAACAGCTGATGGATGGATGGTGTGTGGGATAAAAGGGGCCAGAATCAGATAGTTTTCAGGAAGTGAACAAACCGGCTTATTAACAAGGAGTCATCAGGCAGGAGGTGGCGAGGGAAGGAGGAGTGGGCACCAGAGAATGGCCAATGATGGATGAAGGGACACCTAGGGCTGCAAGGTGTAGACTCGAGATAAGTGGTGGGTGCAGCCAATGGTGATAAGGGGGTGCCCGGGCTGCGGCGCGCCCCCCTGCACAGGGGTGAATGTCAGGCCGGCTACTTGACTCCCTTTGACGATCCTCGGAGAATTCCCAGTGCAAATACAACTGCTGTTCGTTCTCTTTTTGTAAAATGCATCTACTTGCTCAAGGAGACAGAGGCTAGGCAGGTTACAAAGGGGCAAATGCTAGGCAGGGTTGTTTTTATCAGCACCCAAGAACTAGAGGGCAGTTGAGCATTCGCCAGGCGCCAGGTCGTTTTGGGTGATGGCAGTCTCTTTATATAGGATGGACATAAAGTTTGTGAGCAGTTCACTATGTTAAACTATGTTAAATTGCACATGGACATTATGTGCACCCTGTATATGTCTTGTCATTTGATCTTCTGCCCTGGGGATTAATGGCTTCATTTTCTGATGAGGGCACTGAGGCACAGAGAGGGTAAGCAACTTGATTAAAGTCACACAGCTAAGAAGTGATGGTATTTGGTCTTAAACCTCTGCCTGTCTTCCCTCCAACCCCACTCAGATCTCTGCTCCAGGGATGTCAGACCAAGTGCCAGGGATGTCTGCCTCTTCTGCGTAAGCAGGCGGGTGGGCGTTTGTTCTTGGATGAAGTTGAACCTGTTCTGCTGCAGTGGGTCAGCAGCCTTGGACTGAGCTGTGGACGCTCAAGCTGTGTGGTCTTGGACAAATCACTCAGGCTCTCCGAGGCTCTGTCTCACCACCTGTCAAAGGCAGATAATAAATCCTTCCTCTTGCAGGCATTGAGAGGATTAAGCTGGATTAGGTACGTGAAAATTCTTTGTATCTGGTAATGCCCTCTGCAAATATTAGTTATTATGCTGATACATTTTCCCTTCATAACCGAGAGCTTGGGATGTAAAAGGCCTCCGTGTCCTTTATTAAGACATATCCTAGGAACTCAGCTATTTGAGGTCTTTTTGTTCTTGTATGTTCTAGAGGGTTTTGCACTGAATTGTGCAGTTCTAAATGACTTTTTAAAAGAGCAACGTGAGGTGGCTGTGGATGGCGTGTGGATCCCTGGAAACGATGATGGCGGTGGCCGAGCTCATTATGGAGTGCTGGGTGGGTGCAGGGTGCAAATAGCTCACATAAAGATCATGACACCTGACATGCAGAAATGGAGGCCCAGACAGGGGCGTACCTTGTGTAAGGTACCCGTCTCCCAGGACAGCTCCATGTCGTCCGAGCTCTATTCTTTTCAACCTCTCACTCTGCTACCTGCCCAGATTTGACTAAGAGGTCATGACTTCATCCCAGTCTCTCTGTAAACAGATCCCTGAATTTCTGAACACCTCGGTGTTGGAATTTGGCTTAACATTTAAGAAAAATAACGCAAAGAGGAAAACACAATATAGGAACATCTGATTTCATGACAACATCCAACGAACAGGGAATCTTCTGGAACTAACGTTTCCGTTGCAGTGAGCTGCTGCCAGGTTCAGGGGCGCACTGCAGGTGAAAACTAAGCTAGGGAGGAGAAAGGAGAGAATTTCGTTCGTCAAGTTGCTTCCCCCACCTCTGCCACATACTGGACTTTTGAAATCTCTTTGAGCCTTGGTTTTCTCACAAACGTAAATGCACTTCTCAGGCTCAGTCCCCTTGATAACTGTAATCCCCTTTTCTGCCCCTTTCCTTCATAAAGTTTCCCTAGAGACCCCTGGCTGTGACCAGGGCGTGTCACCCCCAAACAAGTCCATCAGCTCCTCCTGATGACAACTGTTTTTTTCATCTTTCTTCTGCAATGCTAGCCCCAAAGCCACCTAAAGGAGCCTCCCCTTCTTTCTGGTGTGGGGTTCCCTCTTTGGGGAGCTACTGTGTCCCTTCTCGTTATGTTACTATCATGGGCTGTCAACTCACTGAAGTTTCACCCCAGCATGGGAAGGCTCAGCCCTCCCCCCACTTGTCCCTTCTCTTTACTGCATTAATTCATGCAGTCACTATTGGCTGATGGCCTACTTGTGCCACGCGCTGTCCTTGGCACTCGGGATATATGAATTAGTGCAGGATACAGATACTGTTTCTGCCTTGGTGGACGCTATAGTTAGCGTCCGTAGCACAGTGATTACAGAGCCAGCCACATACACTGAGGCTGGGGGGTTTGAACCCAGCCTGGGCCAGCTAAACAACAAAAACGGCAACAAAAAGTAGCTGGGCGTTGTGATGGGCGCCCATAGTTCCAGCTACTAGGGAGACTGAGGCAAGAGAATCGCTTATGCCCAATAGTTGGAGGTTGCTGTGAGCTGTGACACCATAGCACTCTACCCAGGTGGCAGAGTGAGACACTGTCTCAAAAATAAATAAATAAACGAAAAGAAAATTAACTTAAAAAAAAAAAAAAGGAACAAGGGTTGATAAACAAGTAAATTATGATACAATGTCCACAAAGCCTGGAAACTCAGTGAATAGACATGACCCCATCAATCTGTAAAACAAAATATTGTCTGTGCTTCCCGGCTTCACAAACCCTGCCCACCGAAATGAGCACCATGAGGGGGGAAGCGCAGAATGCAGTGGGGATGGAGAGAATAGCCCTCTATCTTAACCTCATGGGATGAGAAAAGGTGGTCTGAAAAAAGAGGTGGGTTAAGAGGATGAGTGAGGAATTGGCTTCGACAGGAGGGCAAGCGGTGGGGCTGCTCCAAGCAAGGTCTTACAGCCAAGGCGTCTCCCCATCAGGTGCAGAGCATGGATGCCATAATGAATACCAGGCTGGTGCTCCCAAGGGCCTTCTGCACCAGGCCCACTCTCTCCTGAGGACATTTTTATCCCGGAAGCAGGTCGAAGTCTTCTTCTTTAAGAAAAAGATGAATTTTCCCTGTCTGGATTCTCTGCCAACAGATGCTCCTTTGGCCTCTGCACCCCACTTTGATGTCTATTGTTGCATTAGTTAGAAGGATTGAGTTTCCCTTTGAAGCCTTCTCCACCTGTCATCTGATGACTGTATTAATATCTACCCCATCAAATTCAGATAAAGATTAAATGAGATAATGTAGATTAAAAGACTTCATAAACTGGGAAGCACTCTATAATTGGCAGCTATTATTATTATTACTATTGTTAAGCTAATTATAATCATTATTATTCCCACAGAAGTTATTAGTCCCAGGTCACATGGGAAGCCTCCTACCCTGACATGAAGCGCATGGCAGAGAGAACAGCATTTCAAAGTTTCATACTCACGGTTGCAGAAATCTCCCCCACCCCCCGCCCACCAGATGCCCTGTGCTCCGTTCAAGCTTCCAGGACCTCTGCCAGACTACACTGGCTGGACTCTGCCCCTCGGCTATCCCAGCTCCTTCAGAGGTACCCCACCGCCAGCCACAGTCGCCAAGAGTTTCCAAAAGCACACTTTACATTTATTTTGTTTAATTCTCACATTCAGTTGCAGCCTCCTCCTAAATGCATTTGTTTGCAGAAAGAGCCACAAGGGGAAGTTCAGCCCACAAATAAGAATATAATTATTACACAGTTTAGCAGCGCCTGGGCGTCACCCGGGTATTCACCAGTGCTCCAAAATTCAATTGTTTCTCCTTCAAGACCACATTTAATAGGATAAACAATTTCTGCTAAATGCAATAAACACGAACCTGGGCTGTCATCTCCATAATCAACTCAAATTTCCCATTAGAAGCGGTGGCTGTGATTGAGATTCGGAATTTAATTTGGCAAGGCGCTCGTTACATTGTGCTAGTGTTGGCTTCCTGGGAGCCTCCCATCAACCAAAGACAGAAACGCTCTTCCCCGTCTCTGGGGAATCTTAAAAGAAGATAGATTATAACTCAAGAAAATTATACTGCCTCGGTATAATGAAAAAGATAAAACATTATTGGATCAGCCTGTTGAAATAACAGCAGACTGCAAAGCAATTACATTGAGCCGAACAAGGGCCCAGACCATCGTTAGTTGCAGAGGACAGAGGGCTGCGGGAAGGCAGGTGGAAATGTCTCCCTTGCTGCAGGAACCCCGCCCCCTTCCAATCATTGTTGCGTTTGCATTCCAGATAGCTGGTTGGGCCAGATTCCTTAATATCTCAGAGCCTCCCCCTTTGTAACCAAAGCAGGAACCAAAATGTTAAGCCCTCAGGCCTCAGCACTGAACCCAACAGTGGACTCACAGGAGATGACGTGGCAGAAAACACCTGGGTTGAAAATGAATATGAGCATAAGAGGGACTTTACCCAACAAATGCAACCAGTGTAACATGGTTTCTTGTACCCTCAATGAATCCCCAACAATAAAAAAATAAAAAAATAAAAATAAAATGAATATGAGCCAGTCCACCTTTAACCAAGTCAGTGATTTTCCACCAGTGTGTGCCGTGAGAGGATCTTAGGTGTGTTGCAAACATTTTTATAGATCATTAATTAAATTATTTTTGAAAAGAAGTTCAAAGTACGGTAAGTTTTTTTTTTTTTAACCAACATGATTTAAGTGTGCTTCAGAAGTGGAACTGTAGGTTCAAATGTGCCATGAGATAAAAAAGGTTAAAAATTACTGAACTAAGTGCGTTACTTTCCCCACCGATTTTATTTTAACACATTCACCTGAGGTACTTCAGACAGGAAATGTTCAAATGCAAAGAAAATCTTAAGGGATGTTTTAATCAGATGGAATGATTAAGAGAAAGGAATCTTTAGTATTATTTACTAGGCAATCTAGAAAACAAACGTATTTTGGGAACCTAGAGATCAAATGTTTTCTCATTTTCCTCATTAAGCCCAACCCTTCCTAAAATGGTATTGTGCAGAAGCCTGAGTGAGTGAAGTAGAGTGTACTGACAATGTCATAGTGGGATGTAAAGGAGGGTCTATGTTTCCCACGGGCCATAGTCATCAACTTGAACTTCTCCTTGACACGGTTCCTCTTCCAGCCACTATGGTCCTCTCCTCTTTATCTCCTTTAACATTCTCTCATTCAGGGACCAGTTTCCCTGGCTCTTGTGTTCAGCTCTGGATCTTCCTGGCACACCCATGACTTTCCTTCGTTAGGCACCACAATTCCACTCTGCCCCACAACTCCTGCTTTTGACGTGCACAAGCGTGCCCTTCCTCTGCTCAGCATCAGAGAGAACTGAAGGGCCAGGACACACCTTTCTCAAAAAGGAGTGGGTGGAAATTTGCCAACCCCACACACACACACACACACACACACACACACACACTCTCTCTGTCTTTCTCATAGTCCTTTCTGGTGTGTTTTATTCCATAAAAATTCTTTGTTAATCAGATACTCATTTACTGGGAGGTAAGACAGCACCATAGTTAAGAGGTGCAAACTCTAGATACCACTTTGGGAGCTCAGTTGTGCCATGTTCCACCTGTGTAACCTTGGACAAGTCACCAAACTATTCTAAGCCTCAGTTCTCCCAATTGTTTAACGAGGCTGATAACAGCACCCCTTGTAAAGTTTTCACAAGAATGGGATGGATTAATGCCCTGAATCAGTGGCTAGCACACAGTAATAGCCCAATAAACATTAACTGCTGGTAATTATTGAACAAGACCTTGTACTTGTCAAGGAAAGAACAATTTAATTTCCACTCATTGATTCATTATTAGATAGCTACTATGTGCTGATAGATAGTGGAACTCCAGGGTGAACAACTTCCAACACAGTTCTTTGTTGGTAGTAAATATAAGTAAAACAAAATTGTAGAGTGAGCAAAGTGAGGATTACAAAGAAGTTTATGCCCTTAAGGAACCTGTAATTTCAGTTTAACTCACTATCCAAATCAATGTGCATTTTAGAAACTAATATTCTTTATTTTAAATAGCCTGCATGGCACTGCTTCTGCCCTCAGGTGAGCCCCAGGTGGCAGGTGGAGCAGGAATGAGCTGGCCTGAGTTCTTGAGGGCTCAGAGCTGTCCCTGTTGCAGCCCATAGCTGTATCATCCTCTAGAAACTCTCCTTCCCTAACAGTTGAGCATTTCTGAAGCAGGACCTGGGCAGGGGCTGCCCCCGTTTTGAGGAGGTGGATTGGTACACTGCCGTTGTCTCGTCTTCTGTCCTCCAGAGCACGAAGACCAGTTTGACCAGCAATTCCACTTCCCATCAGTGGGAACATCTATAAGAAACAAGGTCAACAAATAATATTTAGCTCTTCTTATGTTCAAGATTAAGGGTGGGGTGTGTGAGGTATATAAATACCCAAAAGACTTTGGGAGTCCCAACATCAAATCTCCCTTTACCAATCAATCAACTGTCCTTTCTGTCTGCTGTACATGCCATGCTTGCCAAAGGCCTACCACAGGGCCTTTGCACGAGCTGTTCCCTTTGCTCAGAGCACTCTTCCCTTCTCTAGTTACCTGGTCAATCCTATTCACCTTTCAAATATCAGTAAAAGTGTTATTTCTCCTGGAAAACTTTCTCTAACCCCTAAATCTCCATCAATTTCTCATATTACAAGCTCTCTGATCATTTTGTGGCAGTCGTTACAATTGGAACTTTAAAGGTAATTCTGGGACCATTCCAATAATATCGATTTTCCCTTTCAAAGTGCAATCTCCATGATGATGGGGGGGATATCTGATTTGCTCACCCAGCGACAAGCCTGGGAAAGAGAAGGCCTTTGGTAAGCATTTGTTAAATGGATAAATAAATTTATAAATAAATGGTTTCCAACTTAGAAATTACAAGATAATGTTAAGGTACAAGATAATGGATAATTTGATTCTTCTTCTTCTATGGCACCTACTGGGAGCATTGTGTGTTTGAAGCAATCACACTCTACTCCCTGACACCTGGCTTTCACCTGAGGAATTTGGGGTTGTTGATGAGATTGGCAAGTAACCAATTACTTGTATCATGATGTCTGGCTTTCCTGCTGACTCACAGTGTAATTCTGGGTAAATTACTTAGTATCTCTGTTCCCATTTGTAAAGTGAGGCAGCTCGAGTGGCTGTTTCTCAAGGTGCCCTCCAACCAGCACAAATCCTGTGGCTGTGTGACTGCACACTCGCTGGGTAGACCAATCCTGGGGGCCTGGTCGAGGTGCAGGAAAGAGAGAACAATGACAAACGGGCACAGGCAGGAATTATGACCACAGACTGTGTAGTCAGCCCCACTGGACCTGAACCTGGGCTCCTAACTTACTGTGTGCCCACTGGGCAAGGTCTGTTGGTACCCATTAAACTCAGATTCTATATCTATAAAATGAGAATACCGATAGTATCCACCTCAGGGGGCCATCGTAAGGATGAAAGGATTTAACAGGTGCAAGATACAAAGTGTACACAACCACGATATAATAAAAAAATAAAGAATAAAAAATAAATAAATAAATAAAAATAATACAATTTTGGCAGACAAAAAAAAAGTAACAATAGGCTCTAAACTAAGTAATCAATGTTGATCTTGCTTTTACACTGCGTCTGCTGTCATTCTAAGGGCTTGAGATGCCTGGTTACAAACCCAAGACCACCCTGTGAGGTAGTTAAAAGGATCATCTCTGTTCCACAAATGTGGAAACTGAGGCACACAGAAGATAAGTAACTTGCTCAAGGTCAAAGTTATGAGATGGTGAAGAAGGAATTTGAATCCAAGCTACGCCTGAGCCCTCAGGAGGTGCCTAGTACAAAGCAAAGTGCTCAGTCAATGGTGGTCGTTTTATTGCATGTGCCATTCCCATTTTTAAGAGAATCACCAAAAAGCCACAGGAAAAAAATAAAAGTGAGAGAGGCATGAAAGGTTGACAATTATTATTTTTTTTTATTTTTATTTTTGAGACAGAGTCTAAAGCTGTTGCCCTGGGTAGAGTGCTATGGCGTCACAGCTCACAGCAACCTCAAACTCTTGGGCTCAAGTGATTCTCTTGCCTCAGCCTCCCAAGTAGCTGGGACTACAGGCACCCGCCACAATGCCCAGCTATTTTTTTTTGTTGTGAATGCCATTGTTGTTTTAGCTGGCCCAGGCCAGGTTCGAACCTGCCAGCCTGGGTAAATGTGGCCGGTGCCGTAACCACTGAGCTACAGGCGCCGCCAAGGTTGAGAACTCTTAAGTAACAAACTGGCCAAAGAATTTGAGAGCTGGAAGAGATCTTCATGACAGTCTAGTTTGGGGTTCGTTAATTTAACATTATCTCACTGAGTGACAACTGTGCCTGGTCATTAGACACAGGCAAATGCAAGATGATCCCTGCTCATAGACACATAAATACACACCCCAACCCAAAGGCCATGTGCAAAGAGCTGTGATAGATATGCGCATTTAGAGAGGGTGCCAAAAATATGTATACACATCTTAAGAAAGGAAAAAAGCTCTATTAAAATTGTAATGTTCTCTCTCTCTCTCCATACATGTATTGAGCATTACAATACATGCATTTTATATATATATATCCATAGCAAAAGATGACTACAATCACATTTGAACACCTCTTGTAATTGCAGAAGTCAAACATGATGTGAGTATTACAATTTTAATACATTTTTTTCTTTCTTAAAATGTGTGTACATTTTTTTGGCATCCTCTGTATGTTCAAAGTCCTGGGGGAGCCCATAAGAGAAACTAATCAATTCTACTTGTGGGATTAGAGGAATGTTTACAGAGGAGCGGCATCTATGCTGGAATTTGGGGGCTAAATAGGAGCAAAAATAGAAGTAGAAAAAGAGGACAGCGTCTCAGAATGACTTAAAGAGCCGGTCTGCAAATGCCACACACTGGTGGTTCTGTAACGGGAAGAGCTCTCAGTTGTGAAAATAATGAAATATACCATCAGGACAGAGGACGGATCTTGAGTTTCACAGCCCTATACCCGCACCCCCACCTTGCTCTTGTTCTTGTGAATTATTTATTCTCTGGATTTGCCTAGAGTTTTCTTTTCCAACTAATTCTCAGACTGCTTACTTTTCCGAGAGGTAATCGCACAGGCTGGGCCTTGGAATCCCACAGGACAGATGCAGTCACAGCGTGATTCTGAGAAGACGAGGCAGAGAGTGTGAACCACCCCATGTGCAGCACAAACTCCTGAAGCTCAGCCCCCCGCACCCCTGCATTTCCATCCGGTTATGGCAGTCTAGATTTAGTTGAACAGTTTGCAATCAGCAGGCCCAGGGCCAGGAATACCTCCTGCTTTCTTGAGGGTCCTAGGCCATGAGAGGGTGTGTGCTTCCATCCCAGGGAATTACAGGGAGTTGTTGAGGACAATCAGTCATCAGCTCACATTTGACCCATACGTTCAAGCTTTCAAGGTCAGAAGCTGCCCTGGTAGTCAGAGGCCAATCTCCACTGATGTTCCACTTCGTCACAACTGACTGGAGCCTCTGCTTGGAAACCTCTAGGCGGGAACTCCCTCCCCTTAGATGTCTCCCCCTACCTTTGGCCAGTTCTGACACTTTGGAAGTTATTCCCTATGCTGTAACCAGCTGCCCCTGTTTTGACTGATCGACTGGAGTCCCCTTCAGAGTCTTGTAGCCTATCACAATGGGCGCACACGCTCCCAGGACCCCATGCCTCCCATGAACCCTAGATGTGACCCTTGAAGTTAACAGCTGAGTGCTAGTGGCCTGTCCTTGTTGCCACCTTCAAAATCTCTCACCACATATTAATGTGCCAATCGGGACATGTACAAAGGGGCTCTCTGGCTCAGCCCAGGCCCACTTCTTTGAAGAGTAGAGATTTCCTGAGTCTGTTCCCACTCCTTAGTGTGCCCCCCATCCCAGCCTGCCTCCATCTTCAGCTTAATTCTGCCGTCACCCGCTGTGACAGCCAGAGTAGTTGCCCCTCGGTGCCCACCTTCAGACACAGCTGCCCTCAGAGCCTCCTCCAGATCAGAGCTCCTCCGGGGGTCAACAGCTGCCTAAAATGGTACCTTTCAGGACAGGGACTCCGTTCCCATGGCATGGGGCACAGTGACAGGGGCTGAATTCCATCTGGAACTCCTCCAGAGCCTGCTTCATGTTCTGCTTCACTGTGCTGGAAAAGGCGAAGTCTGTGGCCGTCACCAGTTCATACAGAGGCTCCACCTGGAAAGGGGCAGGGAAGGCATTTATTAGAGAGAAAACAGGTAACAAACAAAACTGTGAAGTCAAACTGAACAGGAACAGCTGGCGAGTCAGCTCAGGGAGGTCCACATGGGGACCATCTGGAGCCGGCTGGATGTTGTGGCTCGCAGAGGGGGGCACCATCCTCTCTGCCTCTTCCCCACCTAACATGCAGAAAGCTCATTCAAGTTCAGGTCAACCAACACTTTCTGAGCACCTACTAAGTGCTGGGCAGTAAGCATGAGTAACAAGGAAGATAAAATCCTCCTCTCCAGGAACCAGAATGTCAAGAGAGAAGGAGAGAGAAACAGGACAATGAATGATCACAGCACAGTGGTTACAGGTGACAGCCGCAACTCATAGAGTGAAGCAGGACAGAGGTAGAGGAGAGCGGATGGCTCCTTTATCTTTGGTGTGGCAGAGAAGGTGATTTCTAGAAGCTCTTTGAAAATAACACTATCATCCCTACCTTCTCCAAAGTTGTCAAAATTACTGTATCATGCAAGAGCCGCCGTCAGGAAGCCTTTCTAGAACTCCAAAACTTCCAGAACATCTTCCGTCCATTAAGTACTCCAGGTACCGCCTGTCCTGCTCATCTGATACAAAGTCAGTGTTTCTGACTGCTCCTTTTTCTTTATGATCATTAACTTTTTCCTTTCCTTTCTTTTCTTCTTCTTTTTTTATTTGCAGAGGTGTCTTATTTCCTTCTCTGATTGGATCGTAAGCCCGTGGAGATCAGGGTAACGTCGCAGCGCCACATGCAGGGTGCAGCCCCAGTGAGTGGGTCAAGGGCTGGAGGTGGGAGGTTGGACAAGCTCATCAGGCATTGGCAGCAGATGAGACAGATGAGGGTGGTCACTGGGTGGGCATGACAACATTTGAGAGGAAGAAACCACAGATGGATGTGGCGATGTTTGTGAGTTAGGAAAACAAGAGGCATCATCTGAAGACATAGATTAAAATGCTCAATTCCTTGTAGCCCAGTTCATAATTGAATGGAAGAAACCCAAGTGCCCATCGATCCACGAATGAATTAATAAATTGTGGTACTTGTATACCATGGAATATTATGCAGCCTTAAAGAAAGATGGAGACTTTACCTCTTTCATGTTTACATGGATGGAGCTGGAACATATTCTTCTTAGCAAAGTAACCCAAGAATGGAAGGAAAAGTATCCAATGTACTCAGCCCTACTATGAAGCTAATTTATAGCTTTCATATGAAGGGTATAACCCAACTATAACACAAGAATATGGGGAAAGGGGCCAGGAAGGGGAGGGGAGGGGGGAAGGAGGGTAATTAGTGGGGCCACACTTATGGTGCATCTTAGAAGGGTACAGGTGAAACTTACTAAATGCAGAATACAAATGTCTTCATACAATAACTAAAACAATGCCATGAAGGCTATGTTAAACAGTTTGATGAAAATATTTCAGATTATATATGAAACCAGCACATTGTACCCCTTGATTGCACTAATGTACACAGCTATGGTTTAATAATAAAAAAGAGGGAAAAAAATTATTAAACAATTTCAGAGCCTTTTCATTCTTTCTAGTCATAATTTATCTCTTTCTCTTAATGAATTGAGTTTTCGGTATGATCTGAAATAGCCTTTATTTATCAGTATCAGAATAGTCCATATTAATTTAATCACTCAAATTATCACTTTTGTTTCATATTTCATTAATTGCTTAATAGAAATCTCTCCATTTTTTAACAAATATATTTCAAAATGATAAAAGAAAGTATTCTTCATTTATATGATAATCAGGAGTCTCAAATTTCTCACTTGTTTTATTGAAACGTTCTAGAATGTCCTTTCCCGTATACTTCTCAATTTCAGAAGTATTTTTTGAATTAACAAAATCACATGACCACATGAACACACTGTTGGAGGCCCTCTATGGGGGGGCCTTGGAACAGAGCCTGTGCATGTGAGGGGCTCTGAAACATAAGCCTCCATTTTGTGGAAAATCAACCTATAAATGCAGTAACTGACAAATCTTGGTCCAGAAAAGGAAAAGCCAGAAAAATAAACACTTCAACCTCTCCCTATTACTGCTGCCACCCATTGGCCAAACCCAAGTGGAAGTCAGAGGGTTAGAAAGATTTAATGATGCAGTCTGTCAAAGTCAGCCTCTTGGGTCACAGAGCAGGACTAAAGATTAAAGAGTAGATCTGGAAACGTGAACAGAAAATAAGAAGCCCAGTTAATTGTCTTTGACTAATTACTGTCTCCTAAAACTTGTACTTTGCTGCATTTATGCCTTATTTGGGGCTTTTGTGCCTGCATTCATAGAGAAGAAAAGCAAAATAAAGGACTTGATTGACACTTGCTCACAGAAATCACTTCCTCAAAAAGCACCTGCTAGCCCAAGTATGCCTGTGAATACTGCAAAATCTTGGTTCTGCAAAGCATATTCATCCCCTAATACATTCACATATCATAATCATTTCGAAAGCTTCAACACATGTCTTCTAATGGTGTCACTCTATATAATGAGATATGCAAATTAGAATGTTATAGAAAGTCTTAATTGCATTATATCATTCAGAGTTGTAAATGTTCAGCTGGTTACAGCCCAGGTAGGGCAATCAGATGAAGAAAAGAAAAAAAAGAAATATTCTTTTGGCTGTTTGACCCAAAAATGAAATAGACTTACATTACTAATGGGCATATTAATATGCTTCTCAGCCATCTTTTGTAACAGTGGGTTAACAGCGATGGCCTCAAGAGATGTATCAGCATTTCCTTATAAATGCTTTATGAACCCTGGCTTCGGTATTTGGGAGCCCCCAGGCACTGTTTCATATCTTGTTCTAAAGCTTATAATAACCCCAAGGAATTAAAAAGAAAAACTTAAATCAAATATGACTTGTCAAGTAAAGAATATGGTAGGACATAAACAAATCTTCTACAAATAAAATGTATTCCCTTTCACATACTTTTCATGTAACTCAATAATTTCCTTAGTATTTTTTTCCCAAACTCCAAATTCTGACGTGATTTGACAAGATACGACAATGGAACCTGGAAACCTTTTTCCCTCTGAAAATAGGTGGCTTCTTTTAGCTATTCCCAACTTCTAAGCCAGCAAGGAATCTCTAACAGATGGTTCTACAAGACCACAGTCGTGTGCCAATCTGTTTCATATCTCAGCTGTGCATTATTCTATGCAAACAAGAGCAGACTCTGGGAGCAGCAGATTATTGAAAGAAATAATATTCCATATAGATCCATTCTTCATTTTGAAGCCATTACCATCTTCTCCAATAACCATCCCCACCTCATTCTCCCACCAAAGCCCCATCCCACCCTCCATGCTCAAGATCCCTATTATCCCAGGGTAACACGGCCCTGTGCTGAGGCCATGTTTTTCCCGTGTTTGTCTTTCTTAGATGCTCCATCTGTAATAATTTGCCTTCAATCCCATACAGATCTTTTCAATCATGTCGAAATTAATGCAATTCAAGATAGAAAATCACAATTTTCCCCAAGACAATCTAACTCTATCATGTGATTCTTGAAAAAGGGATACATGTATGCATTAACCTAATGAGCAATAACTCTCAGTGTTTTACTATCATGTCACATTGAATATATTCAAAATGTTCTAATTGCCTCTCCGAGACACCTGAATTGAGTCCCATATTTCTGTCAATAGCATTATTTTCACATATATCAAATCTCTTAATTTATTATTTGTTCTTTTCTTCTTATTCTCCCTCTACAAGCAATCCACAAGTTACATCGGAGTTTCTCTCTAAATGTTTCTCACATTCCATTCCCTTCCCTTTCATTCCCCATCAACAGCAACGTTCTTGCCACTTCACGTCTAGCTTATTGCAGTAGCTTCATAAATCACTTCCATCCAATCTAATCTGCAAATTGCTTCCAATTAGTATTCAAAAATACAATTTTGTGGTGCCATTCCTCTGTCCAATGTCTTTCCTGGATATCCAATAAGAAAAATAATAGTTAAAACTTCTCAGTTTGCCAAACATTTTAGTTTATCAAACTCCACCTCATGTCAGAATTCTCTTTATTCTCCTAATCCTCAGACTGGCCTGTGCAATTTTACAAAGTAAGTCAAAACACAAGAAAGAATGTACTCAAATTGAGTGAATAGTGTCCATAGACAAACATCAAGGCCAAAGATAGGAAAATTTAGGGATGAACCTGAAAGTGGGTCAAAAACAAGGAGCAATTCCAAAGAACTCTCCTTTGACATAAGATTATCGCTTTTGAACAGAGAAACCTTATTGACTCTTAGGATCAAAGCCAAGAAAGATGCCCCTCATCTGACCTTCAAATCTTCACTTTCACATGTTATCCAATACAAACTTTCTACGTAGGGCATCAACGGTCCTCAGACTTTAGTGGTCATCAGTAACTCTTATAAGGTTTGTTATCACAGAATTTTAGTTAAAACCTCCAGGGTTTCTGATTCAGTAGGTCTGAGGCTGGAAATTTTACATTTCTAAACAAGTTCCTAGGTGACACTGATGAAGCAAGTTTGGGGACCACACTTTGAGAATTATTGCCCCTGACAAACACATTCTCCTTGCTCTCTGATAAATACAAATACCCATTCTCAACTCCCACAAACTGGCTAGAATAGCCACTCCGCTTCAGCCGGTAGACAGCCTACTCAGACTGCAACTGCGCAGGAAACTCTCCCTCCTCTGGGTGCCGACATCTTTATTGTCTGTGCCTGTCATACTAGTTTTTGTTTTGTTTTCATTTTGAAAAGAGAGAGAGACTGAGTCCTTAGAAAATGGACTTTGTGAACTTAGATCCTAGTCCTTTGATTCTAATCCTGCCCCCACTGTGTGATTTTAAGAAAATAATTTAATCTCTCAAGGTCTGTTTTCTCATTTGTAAAACAAAGATAATAATATACCTTTATGTCTTGTAAAGATATCAATATTTTGTTAGGTTTTCTCTACTAACCTTTTCCCAGCCCTCTACCTTCCCAATTCTGGAGGTCAGCATGACCACCAAATATTTGTTTTATGGGATCTCACAAATTCTAGTTACAAAATTTCCAAGATGAAAAGACTCTGGTGGTCATTAAATGTAACTCCTTCATTTAAGCTCATTGTCAGAAATGATATATTTGATAGATGACATATCAGTCTTAATTCACTTTTTCTGATCCCATGTTCTCAGGTAAAAGCTTTTTATTGAGGTTAGAAGGTTACTGACATGGTGTGAATGGGTGTTTGTAGTGGAAAAGAGGAGTAATTTGGCTAAGGGGGTCAGAGAACCAGACAACATGCAGGAATCTTTTTTAAAATTATCAATTCCATCAATTCCCTTAGCCCATTATTTCACCTTCATTCCTCTGAGTTTTAAAAGTCAGTGGCATGGAATTATGTTAAGTGAAAAAGCTAATCTCAAACAGTTACATGTATGATTCCATCTATATAACATTCCTCTTTATGAGACAGAGTCTCACTATGTCACCTTTGGTAAAGTGCCATGGAGTCACAGCTCACAGCAACCTCAAACTCTTGGGCCTAAGTGATTCTCTTGCCTCGGCCTCCCAAGTAGCTGGGACTACAGGCGCCTGCCACAATGTCCGGCTATTTTTTGGTTGTAGTTGTCATTGTTTAGCAGGCCTGGGCCAGCCCAGGCGTATGTGGCTGGTGCCCTAGCTGCTGAGCTACAGGTGCTGAACCTATATAACATTTTTTAAATGGTAAATATAGATATGGAGAACAGATTAATGAATGCCAAGGGTTAGGGAAATTGGTGGTGGTGAAGAAGTTGCTATGAAGAGGGGAGAATTCTTATAATTATGTGACTATTTTATACTTTGACTGTTGTGGTAGTTCCACAAATCTACACTTGTGGTAATGTAGCATAGAACTAAACATACACATGCATACACGCGCAATGAGTACTTATAAAACTGCGAAGATCTGAATAAAGTCAGGGGATTATATCAATGCAGTTTCCTGGTTATGATATTACACTATAGTTAGGCAAGATATTACCATTGGGTGAAACTGGGCAAAGGTACATAGTGTATCTTGATCTTATTTCCTAACAACTGTAGGTGCATCCACAATGAGCTCAAAGTAAGAAATTTAGTTTTAAAAAAATCAGTAGCATGCAAGGATGCCAGAATTTGTTGGCTTTAGGCTGATTTCCAAACACCTCAGTTAAGCTCAAGTTTAGAGAACAAAATCCTTTGGAACTAGTGCCAGGATATTCCTGGGGTATGGTTGGAATTCCTGGGAAAAAGAAAGAAACTTATGAGGCTGCAAAGAAACATGTCTATGGCATCAGTTTTGCTTAGCTCTGGCTCTAAATATAAATTCTGAAGTTCAGAAATCAGCTTGCACAGTGGTGAACATAACTTAGGAGGCTGAGGCAGGAGAACGGGTTGAACTCAGCAATTTGATGCTGCAGTGATCTATGATCATGCCATTGCACTACAGCACGACAGAGCAAGACCTCATTTCTAAAACCAAAATAAAAAATAAATAAATAGGCCGGGTGTGGTGGCTCACACCTGTAGTGTCCTAGCACTCTTGGAGGCCGAGACAAGTAGATTGCTTGAGCTCAGGAGTTTGAGACCAGCCTGAGCAAGAGTGAGACATCGTCTCTACTAAAAATAGAAAAACTAGCTGGGCATAGTGGTGCACACCTGCAGTCCCAGCTACTCAGGAGGCTAGACAAGAGGATTGCTCAAGCCCAAGAGTTTGAGGTTGCTGTCAGCTATGACACCACTGCACTCTAGCCAGGCCTGCAGAGGGAGACTCTGTTTAAAAAGAAAAAGTAATAAAAAATAAAAGTTCAGAAATCATAACATCTTTTACTAGTACTTAGGTTTCCACGACTTAGACCCTGCTAGGCGGGTCCAAAAGCTCTCTCTTAAATTAATCATCTAATAAATATTTGTTAAATATATACTATTTACCAGGATCACTGACTTTCCCTTTCTTCTATTTTTCACTTAGGGTCAAAAATGTTAGAAGCAAATAGATTTTAAAGGTCCTTTAATCTATCCCTTTAATTTATGGAAGCCAAAATGGGCATCTAGAGTAGTTAAGCCCCTCACTCCAGGCACAGTAAATTATTTAGACAGACTTTGTATATTTTATCACTTACTGTTTTACTTACTGAAGTAATATAAAATGTCTTTCCTTCCTCATTAACTCACCACAACTGGTCCTGAGTCCATGTTCATCATCCACCTGAAGAGCCTCATGTTTCAGAGACTAAGCCAGCTGGGCAGAGGCCCCATCTACCCTAAAACGTGATTCTTTTAAAGCCTGCGTTGATCAAAGCCATCACAGGTTCTACTCAATCCACAAGTCTTATTCTTAACCATGATACACTAATTATGCCTACAGCATAACTGTTACTTTTCCTGTTCTTCTGATGTTACTCCAGTGAGAGAAAGAGGGCAGCCAAATGAAAGGGGTGGAGAGAGTGAGAGTAAGAATACCAATGTCCTGGAACCAGAGACAGCACTAAACTGGAGCCAGGCCAACGATGTTTATACCTGGAAAAGTTTCCCATTGGGTAAACCTGGGTAAAGGATACTTCATAACAACTGTTCATCAATCTACAACGAACTCAAAGTAAGAAAATCTAGTCTCATAAGGTCCTGTTTCTATAGGGTCCTACCCAGAAGATGCCAACAAAAGTGTTTGTTACTAAAGCTTTATTAACTATGAATGATTTGTACTTTCAAAAAAAACTACCGAAGACAAATTACCAGCAGCACACTAGAGTGTACTTGACACTGAAGTTTGGGTTTTTCTGCTAATTTTCAGCCCATGCTTTAAATTTGATCCAGGTAATAAATGGAATATAGGAAATGTGCCCTGGCAATCCATTTCTCACAGGAAACTTTAACAATCATTTTATTTTCCTTATGATTCCGTGGATTGGGAAAACTGGAAAAGAACCAGCAGAGATGGTTTGCCTCTGCTCCATGATGTCTGGGACTAGCCTAAAATGGCTCAAATGTCTGCAGATGGCTGGGACAGCTCAATGGGCTATATGTCTGGAGCCTCATATTCTTAACTTGGTGTCTGCTAGGACTAAATAAGATAATTCCTTTATGCACATGCCTGGCATCTGTATTGGGATCACTGAAACAGCTAGGTGCTGACCTACAACTATCTCTCCACATATCTTTTCTTCATGGCTAGCTTGAGCTTCCTCAGAGCATGGCTATCCAGGGTTAACTTCAAATATTTCTGAGTCACCACAATTCCTCTCTTCTACACTTATGGTGCAAAGTTCTTGCATGTTCCTATAAACATATGCCTTTCCTTAGTCCATGTTTTATATTATGTTACACCTCTCACTTCTTATAAACATCACATTACACAACACAGATATGATCTGAATGTTTGCACATGCCTAACCTTCATGTTAATACCTAACCTCCAATTGCAATCGTATTAAGCGATGCCTTTAGGAGATAATTAAGCCGTGAGGGTTCCATCCCATGAACAAAACCAGTGCTCTTATTAAAGTCCCATGAGGAGGATCGCTTTCCTCTTCTGCTGTGTGAAAACACAGCAAGAAGGTGCCATCTGCAAAGCAGAGAGATTTTTGTGAAGAGACAAAGACTGAGCAGTTACAACTGTGTTATTGACCTCTAGCAGCATTGTGGTTTTCTGCCAGGGAGAAGGTGACTGAGAATCGAATCTCTTCTCCTTCTCCCATACTGAGAGATTTTTTTAAATCTTCACCTACACTTTTCAGCTTCATGAAGAACCTCGTGATCAAAGGTCCTCACTCCATGAACTTCCACGTATTAATTGGGAATCTCAACACTATTGTAGTCAAGAAGTCTGATATGGAAGCCTTCTTCTAGAAATAAGAAAAAATTATGGATTGCTGTGTTCACAAGGGCCTTCATTCAGTATGCTAATGAGAGAAAGGCCAAGGCTGGTGCATCAAGCGTGGATGGCAGAATCATTGTTGGCCAAGTTTTAGAAATTAATCTGGCTGCAGAGCCAAAAGTGAACCAAGGAAAAGCGAGTATGAAGGTGCAGATGTACACTCCTCTTTTGACTTTGACTATGACTTTCAATAGGATGACTAAGACAGGATGTACAGTCAGCCAGCATGTGCTTCTCCTCTCCTCCTCCTACTGCTCTGGCTGTGGTGTCCTCGAAACCGTTCACCAAAGGGGAAAGTGCCTTCAATTCTAAGAGAGAACAATGAGGTCCTTCTTCTAAGCCTGGAAAGTTAAAAGGAAATGACCTTGAGACCATTAAGAAGAAATTAACCCACATAGGAGAAAAAGTGGATTTCTGTTGGAAAACCTGGAAACAACTGAAAAGGAACAGAGTAAATAAGCAGTAGAGATGAAGACTGATGAGTGAGAAGAGGAGCAGAGCAGCAGATCCATGAAGAAAGATAAGAAAGTAATGGATTCTGAGGGGGTTGCAGACAGCTCTGCTGAGGAAGGGGACACTAGATGCTAATAATGATGATCTGAAAATTGACAGGATAACTAGCTAGAGTTGATCAAGGATGGTGAAAAAGCTAAGGAAGGAGAGAATGATAGCATCAATATCAAGGATAACTCTTAAGGTCACAGTCGGTTTTAGAATCTTATCGCATTATTTCTTTACCTAGACACTTGCCTAAGTAAAGCAAAATTTTTGGCAGATCCTCACCCTAGCATCTTCACCACATGCTTAATTGTCCTCTCCATCCTTGTCCTTCCCACATTCATTAATTCACGATGCCCCACACCTAGTCCATTTTTACTTCCTCTGATCATGCGAGTAGTTTTGTTAAGTATTATCCTATAGTGTTTCTCTTTATAATTTTAGCACATCTTTATGATATAATATTAAGAAGGATGGATGCTTTTTATCACCTGCCTCCAAAATAATTTCTTGTTATGCAGAGTACAGTTTTTTGTTCATTCATGCATGAGTTCAGTAGCTGTTTCTCTAACTTCAAAGGCAATCTCATTTAGTTAAGTAGCATCTGAGAGCAACTTTGAGTTAGACATATGTGTGTTCCACATACCCCACATAAGAGTGCAATGTGGATCAGTTCAATACAAATGTGACAGTGTATTGTTATAAATGACAGTTAGCTTGTCAAATGCATCCTCTAAAAAAATAATTAGTGTAAAAGTCTTATGGTTTATGTTCTGAAGTTGATGCTGTAGTTTATTTTTGCACCCTCATGTTTGGGCCCTCAAAATAGACAAGTCCTTATTAACCCCAGAATTTGGAAGGAAAAAAAAGCAAAGAGTAAGCCCCCACCAGACACCAAATGCTGATACCTTGATTTTGAACTTTCTAGCCTCCAGAACTGTAAACATACTATTGTTTATGAATTCCCCAGTCCAGGGAATTTTGTTATAGCAGTCCAAACAGACAAAGACACATACTTGGCATTGAATCCTAAAACCAGCTTTGACAAATAGCTTTGTATTATAATATCATAGTAAAGAACTGATCAACATTTAAGCAGCACACCTACAACAGATTCAGGACACCCCAGCTGAGAAGCACTAGAACAGGGTTACTATATTTAAATTAGTGATCATAAGGGTTTCAGTGGTTCTTCAAGTTCCTAAATATATCATCTAAGCTGGATGAGTAAGAGCAAAACTTATTTCATTTCCAAGATAAAATGCTGTGTTGAGTCATGTTTGCAAACAAGAGTGTAGGAAAAGCTGGTTTTCCCAGAGTAAGCTCTAAAGCAGATTGTATAGAGGGCTGAGGATGTCACTGGCACCAGTCTCCCCCTCAGAGGATCCACCAGCCTTGTGCTGAGCCCTGGAGGAAGGTCCAATGCAGTTCAACACTGGGGCTTTCCTCCATCGGAGGGATATGTAATGGCAGGGCTCTAAGTTCCTCTTGAAATTTACTTGTCCCAAGCTTGTTTAAAACATGGCTAGATTATTTAACAATGTAATGCATGTGAATGTGACAATGCATTTCACAAGTATACTGTTTCCATAGCAAGACAACCATTTGCTTTACAGGGACCATCTAGAATGTCTATCTTATCTTGAAGGAATAATTGTTCTGGTAGAAATGTCAGGCCCTATGGTAAATATGCTGGGACAATTTGAAGATAAATGGTCTTTTTATGTGTGCCAATAGATAGTGTAATCAATGACATTCTAACCTTTATAACTTATAAATCCAGCATTAAATCTTTCCTTTATATACAGCTAAATGTTTATGTACTAATTCTTTCTGGAGTCAGTATCATATACTAGATAAGAGTAATAGCTGTGGTACCCAGCTACTAGGCACTGGTGTTAAATACCAGCTCCAACACTTGTTGACTGTGTTACTTCGAGTAAGTTACTTAACCTCTCAGTGCTTCAGTTTCCTCATCTATGAAATGGCAAATAAACAAATACCCTCAAATAAATAAATAAATACCCTTTTTACGGGGTTATTTTGAGGATTAAATGAGTTAATGCATGTAAAGGATACATAGTAAGCACCCATCAATGATACTTGCAAGGTGGCACCTATGGCTCAGTGGGCAGGGTGCCGGCCCCATATACTGAGGGTGGTGGGTTGAAACCTGGACCCGGCCAGCTAAAACAGCAATGACAACTGCAACAAAAAAAAATAGTCGGACGTTGTGGCGGGCACCTGTAGTCCCAGCTACTCGGGAGGCTGGGACAAGAGAATCACCTAAGTCCAGAAATTGGAGGTTGCTGTGAGCTGTGACTCTACAGCACTCTACCAAGGGCGATAAAGAGAGACTCTGTCTCTGGGGGAAAAAAAGAAAAAAAGATACTTGCAAATAATTATTCATTCATCTATAACTGGCTTGTTCCCAAAAGATTTAAACGAGCCAAAAGATAGCATCAAAACTATGCAAATTTACATAAAGTTTACATAAAACTATGTAGTTTCTTTTTAGGATTAGTACACAAAGCAAGTAGCTCCTGAACAAAGAAAAACAATGATTCTTATCCATAAGTCCTAACCACTATCAACTCAAATTGGATTTTAGAAAGACTCTATACTGAGAAGTGATAGGTAACCGTGAAGAAGGAAAAACTTCACCAACTACAAAAAAATACAAAAATTTGTATTCCCTGTTAAATCACTTACGTTTCCCTTTAGATTATAGTTGCTGGATGAGCAAAGACTGTGTGTGCATTTTTCATATTAATTCCCAGCTCTTGCGCATTGCCTGGCACATACTAGGTGCTCAATACATTTTTAAATGAAATAACACTAAAAGCTTTCATTAACAGAGAAGATTGTACAAAACAATAAATTGATACTTTTCTCGGTAATATTTTTTATATTATATCATATATTTAAATATATCGTTTAAACCATCAAATGATATTAAGTTCTGGATTATGTTTTTGGTCAATCCAGAACAACAGAGATGTCAAGCTCATGTTAATCTATGTGTGCAATACTGCTCATAAGTAAGAAAAGCATTGTATACCTTCTGAAGAGTTCATGTACAAAAACGCTTAAAATATTTCTAAAGGACTTCTATAAGCTTCATATGTCTAGGGAAAAAATATACATCAAGGTTTTTTTTTATTTTCTAACAATGTAAAATAAATATATCTGTCCCCTTTGCCTCCATTTTGCAATATGTATGCTTCTTTCCAAGCACTGTTCATGGCATATCTATTGATCTTTGCAAAGGCTCCATCAGAATTAGTGTCTATATGTTTTATTTCTGTAGACCCCATGAGATCTAGTATATAGAAGTAACCTAAAAAGTATTTGTTTAATTAATTCACTAATACCTCTTTTGCTCTGCAAATTTCCTAGTTAGGCATATTTGACCACAGAGAAAATCATCTTGATCTAAGTCATCATCTTCTAATAAGAATGATAGAAACTCCTGGCATCCTGTGTCAATGACCACTCTTTGCCCTACAGATATTGGTAGCACTATTTACGGGATCCTGTGTGAACCAACTCCTACTTCTGTCTCCTAACCCATTTCTTGCCCTTTTTCTGCCTCCCATGACTCTTAAGCTCTGAGTGAAATCTTTTATGAATTGACTAACTAGGAATTCTTTGAGAGAATTAAAAAGAAAATACTTCAAGTCTTGAGCTAACCTGTTATTTAAAAAAGTAATTTTAGGTAATAAATTCATTGTCTGGCAGGTACCAGTAAGAAAGAATGTAAGTTAGTCTACAAGAGCTTCAGTGATGACTCCTTTCTCTGATTTCTGATTGTTAAGTTCTGAACATGGTATTATCTCATCCTTGAATTATAATTTATTTTGATTAGAGATTGATTCTTTCCTTAGTAAATATTTATGACCTTGAAATAGAGACATGGTCAGCTACAAATACATGATTTTTTAACAATAGATATTATATTTGTTTTTTATCCATAAGCTTTCAATGAAATATAAATTGCATGATTTCCACAGACATATTTGCATCTTTCTAGCCATAGTTAAGTGCTTTACACACCTCCATGAAATAAAGATTTTCCAGACCTATTGTTTAAAAGGATAAAATCCCTACTTTTGCTGAATCTAATACATTGTCTAATTCTTAGAAAAACAAATGCCTATTTTTAATATGAGCTATATTTTCATATATATCAACATTTATATGTTTTTACTCTTACATAAAAGATCATAGTTTAAATATATGAATATTTTATTTTCATAGAGTATGTGTGTTTTCTTTCAAAAAGTTTGAGCATTTTTATTACTCTGCTTGAAAAAGAATAATATAAAGTAGACAATTTTAATGCATAAATAAAATGGTTTTAGAATAACAGTGACTTTTCTCCTGAAACGGCGTCCTTTTCTGATTTTTTGCATATCTTTATAGAAACTTCAAAGGAACAATCATGATAAGCAAAAACAAAAAAGAAGCTACATTCCTCAGATAGCTATTTATAGAGGAATTCATAACCTTCAAGTGGACCACACAGTCTGATGCTTTGAAATGTGACCTGGACACACAAAACCTGCCTTTAAAAACAGAACACATTATCACCCTGTGTTTCTGGGTTACCTTTTTCTTAAGATTTACCAGCAGCAAGGTGCATGACAAACTTGAGTCTGAAAGTAAGAAGTGGTAAAAAGAACCCCAAATGGACTTTTCCTTAAAGAAACCAGGCAACTTAAGGATATTTTTAAAGTACCAGTGTTATCAGCTAGCAATTGTGATGAAGGAAAGAATACCAAGAACCTTGAAAACCCTCATCTTTTTGATACATAAATTATGATGACAGGTTTTTGTACATGACCCATTATTGAACATGCCTACTTTCTTTGCAGCCGTATATATTTTTAATTCAAATAGGATTCCTCTTTAAAAGAGCAAATTTTTCTCCTTTTTGCAAAGTTTTCAAGGATCATACAAATTTGAAGTCTTCATATACTTACACGGTATCAAAATAAGAAAACTAAGAGAGTGACTTACGTGAAAAAAAAATGGAAACTCTTTATCCTAGGTTGACTCACATGTGTAGTAGCTTATTTATTCTTCTTTGCTTCTCTCTTCTCATTAAGCAAAACTGATCATCAGCCACTCCTTGACCCTTTCATAACCAAAGGCTGTTGAACCAATCTTGATAGATTTTCTTTGTACTCTGTACTTTATGCATTCTTCAAGAAAGACAGAACATGTTGGAAAATAGTGGTAAATGTGTTTTCAATTAATAAAGTATAAAACTTTCAGAAATAAAATACCACTTATTGCATGATTATTAAGACCATGTATATTAGAATATTTATAATTTTCAAAGTATGGATTACAGTGATAGAAAATATTCTGAATCCACAAGTTTAAAATGAGGGATAGATGCCAAAGCTCTACAGATTTGCTGTAATCCCTATGAAAATCCCAATACCCTTTCTTACAGAAATAATTAATGTAATACTTAAATTCATATGGAACCACATATACCTGAATTACCAAAACAATTTTGAAAAAGAAAAAGAGCTGGAGACATCACACCTCTTGATTTCAAAATATATTACAAACTACAGTAATTCAAGCAGCGTGACACTGGCATAAAGACAGTTTTGCCCCTGATATAGGGGTAATTTCCAAATTATATAAAACTTCTATATAAAAAATTCTACTACTACTAATAAAAGCCCAATTAAAATGGGCTAAAGACTCAATTCCCAATGGAACAGGGGATCCCAGAAATAAATACACACATACATGGTCAACTGATCTTTATCAAGGGTGTCAAGAATACTCAATGGGGAAAGGATAATCTCTTCAACAAATGGTGTTGAGAAAATTGGGTCTCCATATGCAAGAGAATGAAATTAAATACTTATCTTCTACTGTACACAATAATCAACTATCAATTAATTTAAAATAAAATTTTTGAGGGAGAGTCTGGCTCTGTCACCTTGGCTAGAATGCAGTGGTATTATCATAGCTTACTGCACCCTCAAACTCCTGGGCTCAAATGGTCTTCTTGCCTCAGCCATCCAAATAACTGGGACTACAGGTATGTGCTACCACACATAGCCTAGTTAAAAATTTAAACTTAACACCTAAAACTGTAAAACTCCCAAAAGAAAGCTTAGAGGAAAAGCTTCATGACACTGGTCTTAACAATGGTTTCATAAATATCACCCTAAAAACAGAGGCAATGAAAGCAAAAACATACAAGTGGGACTACATCTAGCTAAAAAGCTTCTACACAGGAAAGTAAACAATCAACAGTGTGGGGGGAAAAGCACAGAGGAGAGAAAATATTTGGAACCATATACCTGATATAGGGGTAATTTCAAAATTATATAAAACTTTTACATAAAAAATACTGCTACTCCTAATTATAACCCAATTAAAATGGGCTAAAGACTCAATTAAACATTCTAAAGAAGACATACAGATGGCCTATGCGTATATGAAAAGATGCTCAACATAATGAGTAATGACAGAAATGCAAATCAAAACCACAAGGAGATATTCCCTCACATCTATTAGGATAGCTAAGGAGATATCAAGGGCTTGTGGCTCATGCCTGTTATCCTAGCACTTTGAGAGGCTGAAGAGGGAGTATGATTTGAAGCTAGGAGTTTAAGACTGGCCTGAGCAAGAGCAAGGCCCACTGCAAAAATTAGAAAAATTAGCTGGATGTTGTGACACACATAAAGTCCCAGCTGCTCTGGAGAATTATGCAGGAGGATTGCCTGGGCCCAGACATTGGAGGTTGAAGTGAGTTATAATGACACCACTGTGCTCTAGCCCAGATGACAGGATGAGACCCTGTGTCAAAAAAAAAAAAAAAAAAAAGGAAAGAAAGAAAACAAAAGAAAAAGACAGCAAGTATTGGCAAATACATGAACAATTGAAATTCTTGTATACTGTAGATGAGAAATCAAAAGGGTGCAGCCACTATGGAAAACAGTATGGAAGCTCCTCAAAAACTTAAAAGTAGAACTACCAGATGATCCAGCAATCCCACTGCTGAGTGTCTATCCAAAAGTGTTGAAATAAGGATCTTCAAGAGATATTACTACTCCCATGTTTATTTCAGGACTAATCTCAATAAATAATATGTGGGAGGAACCTAAATGTTCATTAAAGGATTAATGAAACATAGATGAACCTTGAGGATACTGTGCTAACTGAGATAAGACAAGCCCAGAAGGACAAACACTGCATGATTCCACTTATGAGAGATATCTAAAAGAGCCAACCTGTAGAAACAAAGAATAGAATGGTGGTTGCCAGGATCTGAGTAGAGCGGGAAATAGGAGCTGCCAATCAAAGTATATAAAATTTCAGTTATGCAAGATGAATGCATTTTAGAAATCTGATGTGCATTGTGCCTACGCATAACAATACCGTTTTGTATAATTAAAATCTGTTAAAAAAGGAGATCTCATGGCAAGTGTTCTTACCACAACAATGACAACAAAGGCAGTCTGGGTACTTCTTGGTTGATTCATTTCATAGGGAGTGAAATTTATTTTCTTCTTTATTTAGAAATATCACATATAAGTACAAAGAAATCATACCTAATCTCTAAATATTTACTAATACAGAAATCTGCATAATAAAATGTTAAAGAGTTCTTCACCCTCTCCCCATTATTCTCACTTCCTCATAAGTAATTTAATATCGAATGGTGATATGTAACATTCCAAAATGTTGTCTCTGATTTACGTTTAAATATAAGGTATGAAATTCAACACACATATATAATAATCCCATTTATATATACATACATTGGGATCATATTATGCATGCTCTGTAACTATAAACTTTTTAACAATATATCTCAGAGATTTTCTGTTGATTCATAATTATAAAGTCTATAGTTTAGTTCTTGAACTCATCCTACAAAAAGTGCTACTATATCACTATAGTCACCGGATGACCAAAAGGAGTATGTTGTAGCGATATTCAGCAATGAAGTATGTAGCTCTTTTTCTAGGATAAGTTCACAAACTTAATTGTATGTCCTTATATTGTTTCACATTTTTGCCAATTATACCCTTTAGTTTGAATAGATCACCGTTTATTTAATAATTCATCTAAGAGACATTTTAGTTTTCTTTCTGCTTCACTTATACAAATAATGCTACAGTATATATCCATATCAATTTGTTTAAGGAGTATTTCTCAAGAGGACATTCTTAATATTGCTCATTATTATCTATAACTACTATCAAATTGTCTCCTAAAAATGCTACCCCAATCAATGCACCTTTTCACAGCTTTAGGATAAAGCTCATTTCCCCTTATCCTCACCAACAAAGGATATTGTCAACATACCTAATTTGTTTGCTAACTTATAGTGGGAAAAATGGTCTCTAACTATTAAGTGTTAGAAATAATAACCAAAAAAGAAATAAAAATAATTATATTAAAAGATTAATTCATAAAGTCCAAAATCCTGAGTTTTCCCTGAAGAAATTCCAAAAGAGTCAATAGAGACTAAGATGGAAAAAAAAATAAAAAATCATTGAAAATAGTGTCTCAAGACTGAATGAAATTCTAGCTTGAGGGCCCACTAAAAAGACACAGCACAAGATAGTAAATTATGAAAGACCCATACCAAAGCCCAGAATCATAAAATTTTATAATACTAAAGTTAAAAAGAAGATCCTCCGAGTTTCTGGACAGCAAGAGGCCATGTACAAAAACTAAAACAACAACAAAATATTTTTAAAATCCAGTAATCAGAATGTCATCAAGCTTCTCAACAGCAACACCAGATGCTCAAGGAAAGTAGAACAATGCCTTAAAGATTCAGAAGAAAAAACTGACTTTCAACCTAGAATTCTATAAGCAACCATACCATTAAGCCAGTGTTAGAAAAATAAAGGTATTTTCAGAAATACAAAGTTGCAGAACATTTACCTCCTCTGTACTCTTTCCTAGAATGTGATGAAGGGATACACCACTGCACAGGAGAGTAAAACCAAGAAAAAGAAGAGCGTGAGATGGGGAAGCAAAAGAGCTGACAAGAATCCCAGAAGGTGGGCGGCACCTGTGGCTCATCGAGTAGGGTGCCAGCCCCATATACCCAAGGTGGTGGGTTCGAACCTGGCCTCTGCCGAACTGCAAAACAGAAAAATAGCCGGGCGTTGTGGTGGGCTCCTGTAGTCCCAGCTACTCGGGAGGCTGAGGCAAGAGAATCGCCTAAGCCCAGGAGTTGGAGGCTGCTGTGAGCTGTGTGACGCCACGGCACTCTACAGAGGGCAATAAAGTGAGACTCTGTCTCTACAAAAAAAAAAAAAAGAATCCCAGAAGGAGAGCTTGAATTCCCTTTCCCAACGAAAATTCTGGGCAATGAGGGAGAAAGGTCTAGGGCAGGAGTGGGAAGGCAGAATGCATAAGGAGGCTGTAATTATTACAGAGTCTGAAACTATGTTTAAGAATTTGGAGAAATTATAAACATAGTGCAGCCAACTGGGCACTTGAAAAAAGTAGTAAGAGGGAAAACAGGAAACTTAGCAAATGAAGTAGGCTTATAGGAAAATTGAAAAATAAGCAAAGAAAAGATGGGGTGAAAAGATAAAATTTGCAAGAAAAAAATAAATCATAAAAACATAATAGTATACTTTAAATTGGACTAAAAATTATGATAGAGAAGCACTGAAAGGATGGAGAAAACGGACAGGAAAAGAAGCAAAGGACAGTGGAAATGGCTTAGAAGAGTGAAAAGAAGTCAGCAATGTCCAATATTGAGAAGTCTAGAAATAAGTGTGATCATAATGTTTAGGAAAACCACTGAAAGTGATCGCGCCTTGGGAAACAAACTAGGAAATAGGGAGATAGTGTCAAGAACTGCTGTACTTACTGGCCTTTACATATAATTCGATTTATGTAAACTATATAAATATATTGTCTTGGCTCGGCATGGTGGCTTATGCCTATAATCCTAGCACTCGGGAGGCTGAGGCGGGTGGATTGCCTGAGCTCATGAGTTCGAGGCCAGCCTGAGCAAGAGGGAGACTCTGTCTCTAAAAATAGCCATGTGTTGTGACAGGCACCTGTAATCCCAGCTACTCAGGCTGAGGCAGGAGAATCGCTTGAGCCCAAGAGTTTGAGGTTGCTGTGAGCTATGATGCCCCGGTACTCTACTAAGAGCAACAAAGTGAGACTCTGTCTCAAAAAATAAAAAATACACACACACACACACACACACACACACACATTTAGTTTTAATTTAAAATAGTTAATTTACATGTTAGGGGAAAAGTGTGTATTGCATGTATTGTAATGGAAGGCATGGGTAAGGGTTAAGTTCCTATGTTGCCTGATACAGATCATAGATTAGAAAACCAAGATGAGGTATTTAGAGTCCCTAGTAATTGCTCTGTATCCATAGTGTCCCTTGCCACCTCCCTAATACTCAAATTTAAAACTTAAGAATTGAATTTATATCCTATTCCTTCTGTTTGTATTTCATAGCTAGTCCATTTCTTAGTTATTTTTATGGTTCCTATCAAACATCTCTTGGATCTATTCTTATTCCCTGTATCCTCCACTGTCGTTGCCTTATTTTAGGTACTCATCTTTTTTCTAGATGTCTACAACTTTCTCCTAGATTGTATTTCTATTTTTAAAGTAAACTTCTCACCCTCAATCCACATTGTATGTGTAGCCAGAGTGATCTTTTAAAAATTGAATCAGATATATATTTTTTACTAGTATAATTTGATGTCACTTTTATTATTCATGTAAGGTGCCAGCACTTTTGATACCCCTTATAAAGAGTGAGACTCACAGAAGGTAAGGTGACTTAAAGAGTCTTAGTCTTTTTTTTTTTAATTATTTTTTATTGAGTCATAACTGTGTACAATAATTCAGTCTTGGAGTATAGTGTGCGGGCTTCCCATACAATCGGAGATATTTTTATCAACCTGATTAATATAACATTCATGATATTTTCTCATTTACTATGTGGAATATTATGCAGCCTTAAAGAAGGATGGTGACTTTTCCTCTTTCATAGTGACATGGATGGGGCTGGAACATGTTCTCCTTAGCAAAGTATCTCTAGAATGGAAGAAAAAGTATCCAATGTATATGCCCCTAATATGAAGCAAA
>CAUYRH010050244.1:0-15729 GCA_963574655.1 Perodicticus potto
TGAATTTGCCTCACATTGTTGCGATCCTGTGTATAAGGCGAGATGAAACTTGTAATGCACACTAAGCCAGCATCTGCAAACAACTTAGCAACTTCTGCAATGCGTCGGACATTCTCTTCTCTGTCTTCAGGACTAAAGCCAAGATTTTTATTCAGACCTTGACGAATATTGTCACCATCCAAAGTGTAGCATGGAATCCCATGGCAAACCAAGTATTCCTCCAAGGCCATGCTCACGGTAGTCTTCCCCGCTCTAGACAAGCCTGTTAGCCAAACTGTGCAACCACAAAAGCCACCTCTGGTCCCCACCACCTGACCTCTCTTGTTCCGGCTGACATGGTGGGCTTGATAGGTAACATTAGTTGCTCTCTGCATCCCCCAGTTCTGCGCGTTATTGCTCAGCTTGCCTTTCTTGCACAAGCTCCCGGGTATTTCCATGGCCGCAGAGCGCGCGGGTGCCGGGGTTTTCGGCTGCGGGAGGGTAGCAGGAGAGTCTATCTCTGTATTTTTTGTAGATGGAATTGTGTATTGTTAAATAACCTCACATTTTTCCTTCAGGAGCCTGTGCCAAAGGAAGCTCTTTTTACCATTTTCTACTTACAGATAATGACCATCTAGTCTAATTATAGCACCCACTTACAATTACCTCTAAAACTCTATAGATCACTTAATTTTTAATAGCATATACACCATTTTTATTTAAAAAGATCTGGAGTTCTATTTGACTTGTACCCTTGCAAGTCAAATCTATAAAGTATAGAAGACAAATGTCTTAACACTGTGATTAAGTAAATGAGGTGAAAGCTATGTTAATTAGCAGGATGTAAGCACTCCGATTTGTACAAATAATCAACACATTGAATCCCACAAATGCATAAATGTATTCATGATCTATGTATATATGACTTAATAAAAAAAAAAGATCTGGAGTTCTAAAAGAACATTTGATGGTTTATGTGTATATTCTACAGATGTAAAGAAGGAGCTTATATTTCATGATAACAGTTAAATATTTTTAAAACCACATTTCCCCTTCTCTTCCTCCTAATAACTTACTTGGCTGATATTTTAGGGTGTACTCAGTCAAAATGCCATTCGGGTGGCTCGGTGGATCCCATTCCAAAGTGAGAGAATCCAGCGTGGGATTAACAATCTTCAAAGACTTAGGAGCACTGGGGACTTACAATGACAACACACAGTCAACACAAAGATTTTTGAATGTTTTAAAATGTGTTAAAATGACATTTCACAAGGCTCATACAATTTGCCAAGGTTTTTGTTTTGAGATACTCCTAACTCAGCTGAAAATACATTGCATGAACTTCTGACAAGTACCTGTTTATTCTCTTCCTTTTTTCTCTCACCATTTCCATTTAGAGTCATTAAAACCATCCTCTCAAAATGCATTTTAACTTTGTATTTATATGGATCCCAAAACAAACGTCTTTGAAAAAGATAGTACTTCTTTGATTCATGAATGCTGTCTTAGTAAAAGCTAACTAGTTACCAAGTGAAATTATTCTAACCAGGCCTTTGAGTGAAGCACCTGTGTCCGGGCCATTCAGGACTGTTTTCCCGGATAAGCCAGGTGCCTCCAAACAGTCAGAACATTCTGCCCACTGGGCTCTGGGCGCGGGCCAGCCTGCCCAGGTGCAGAGACATTCTTATCCTAAGAGCTAACAGCTGCTCAGGATCAGGTGGTGATGGACAAAAAACCCCCAACACTGGCACAACCCTGGCCCTGGGTAAGCCCTGAGGGGTGACAGGTTCTCTATGGCAGAGGCCAGCAAATTACCAGAGAAAATGAGCTGGTCTTCTTTTATTCATTTCCACAAGAGGATGAAGGCTGGCGGCAGTTCTCCCTCATGATGGTCACCTCCCCATCAAATTCCCTGGAAACCTGTTATTGGCACCACTGTCTACTGTTAGGCTAAATGAAAACCAAAACGTCAGCCTGAACTTCTCTGTCTGCCTATGTCCACCATCTCTTGGACACTAAATTCTTCCAAGTCTACTCTTAATCTCAACCACATTCGCCCCTTCCTTTCCCCATCTCTCCCCATTTCAGGCCCTCAACAGCCTTTGCCTGGGCCTAGAGCCATGCCTGGCAAATGGTTCTCAGATTCCTCAACCCAACAAGTGGTTCTTAACTTTCAGAGATCACAGACCCCTTTGAGAATCTGATGACAGCCACAAACTCTTCCCAGAAAAATACATGCATACTTTACATACAATTTTAGACGGTGTATGGAGCTCCTTAAACCCATCCATTGACCCCAGACAGGATGACATGATAATATCCATAGCATCTAATACCAGCTGTGATCTGGGTCCTCTCTAGCTGGCCTTTCTCTTTTCTCACCACTTCTTCTTCTTCTTTTTTTTTTTTTTGTAGAGACAGAGTCTCACTTTATCGCCCTAGGTGGAGTGCCGTGGCATCACACAGCTCACAGCAACCTCCAACTCCTGGGCTTAAGTGATTCTCTTGCCTCAGCCTCCTAAGTTGCTGGGACTACAGGTGCCTGTCACAACACCCGGCTATTTTTTTCTGCTTTTGCAGTTCGGCAGAGGCCAGGTTTGAACCAGCCACCTTCAGTATATGGCGCCGGCACCCTACTCAATGAGCCACAGGCACCGCCCTAAAGAAGCCACGCTGTCTTCAGATATACTACTTCCTCTATCTTTCAATCTATCAATCTTCTTCCCCTATCTTTCAATCTTCTCATCATTTCTATGATGCCATCTCCTGAACCACATGAAGGGCCATTGTGGGACCTCACTCGTGACGGCCTTGAAGGAGTAGAAGGAGGCCTGATTGTCAGGGGCAGTGAGATCAAGGACAAGTGTTGCAGTGGGATGGGAGTTGGGACACAGGGTGACTGTTATCTCATTTAGTTCTCATGCTTTTCAGATGAGGCTACTGAGGCCTAGAGAAATCATAAAACTTGCCTCAGGTCAGAAAGTCAATGACCCAAATAAACATCATATTAGCAACGGTTCAGACAGTAGAAGTGTGTGGAAAAATTTTAAGTCAAGGGAAAGGCATTGGGGGGGCAGCCTTTGGTGTTCTGGAGCTTTCCATGTACCCTCAAGCTACATATGAGCTGACATTTTGCCAGCTTTGTGTGTGCTGTGTTGTTCGCCTATGGAGAAATCACATTTGGCTTCCAGAATATACTTTATCCTGTAAGACCCCTCAGGCCACGTCCCATGTTTCTGAGATCTTGGACTCAGGTCCATCCCGTACCTCCTTCTGGAGTATTAAAGACACTGTCGGAGCTGGCTGGACCCTCCCCTTTCCCGTTGACTACTCGGACGTTCAGTGTGTAGTGGCTGAAAGGCTCCAGGCCGGGCAACATGCCATGTGTCTTGCTGCCTTGGAAGGTGAGGATCTTTTTCTCAATGTGACGTCTGTTTCTTTTAGGTGAACTCTGTGCCTTCCAGTAGTAAATCTGAAACAGCAAGAACCAAAGTCAGGGCAAACAAGGTTTCTCATCAAAATCGTAGTTTTTTTCAGAAAATTCCCTGAAAATGACTAGCAAAATTGATGGATATTGATTCTGAGGCAAGAGAAAATAGAAGCCCATAGATAATGAGGGAAACTGAATTAAGACCACATGAGAAAGCTGGGCTATATGTACTATTTTGTTGTAGGAATATAAGTGAATTAAATGAAACAGCATGAGGCCCATATGGGTCTCTCTAGAACACAAGGCAAAGTGATGACAATAGGATTTAAATCCTTTACTTGTATAAAATACTCTAAAAATGAAATTACTGTCCAATGTTTACATAGTTTTCCCGAATTAATACAAGTTCATGTACAGTCTATCATTTAGTTTAATCCTAAAAATCATAGTGAGGCTTTCATTATTAATATTCCTGTGGAACAGATGAGCCTCTGGGCTACTGAGTAGCCACAGGGGATCCTCTCAGCCAAGGCTAGGGCTCTTCCATTAAGCCAAACTATGTCATTTAATTAAAAATGTTTATTTTTGTAGGCACAGGTTTTAGAGAAATGGGTAAGAAGTGTTGATTAACTTTCATCATAAATCCATAATTCTTGTTTATTATGTTCTCTCACATTCCTCTTAGGGGTTTAAAGACATTTGCAAGGGAAGTCAACATATATGCAGAATCTGGCAATGTCAGGAAAAAAAAACAAATCACCGAACATGATGCAATACACAAAGTGATCTCTAGGGGTCAGGGTGAACAAATCGGAGTAGCGACCCTGTGTATGCAGGTTCTTTGGCTGCCCAACAATCAGCAAATCTCCACGACAGGGTCTTTCTGTGCAAAGATAATTGATGTTTATAAGAACAACTGAGTTAGGACGATATGGTCTTAAAGTATAATCTGAATTGTTAAAAATATGCCTAAATCATCGGGGTAATTTTGTGTGTTCAACACATATGATTCAGATTGCTTTAAAGGTGCAGTTGGTTATATTCTAGCTCTTTAAGAATTAGTTTTCCCCATTTAGTAGACATGTTAATTGCTTATTTGGCAGAATGTTAGATAATCTTTGGGAAAAAACGGAGAAAACTTTTTTTCCCCTGTCATTTCAGATGTGAGATTTCAGGTCAACTCTGGCCAGGGTCCTTTGGATGTGGCCCTGCATGAGGCAATGATTCAAATTCGAGTTCAGGAGTTCTTGAGAGGATGAACCAAGAAACTCCAGTCTTACACAGTGCACATGACAAGTGGCATTTGCTGATCTGTTAGGAAGGAAAACACGGGGAAGCCTCCCTTTTACTTGCCCGATAGCCTTGCAGGTGTCCTCGGATACTCTTCAGAGGAACAGGGTCCCAGTGCACCTCGGCCAAGGTGCTGTTCACCACACTCACACGCACATTCCCCGGAGCCACCATGGGGACTGAAGGAGCGAGAAGGAGCAGACGCATTAATTTTGAATTTCATGCACATATGTCACTGTCTCTAATAACTTTGGCTTAAAGCATACACCAGCCCTATCCTATGGATTATTAAGGATTGAAAGTAGATTTTTAGATATCTTGTTTATTTGACTTTGTGAGAACAAAATTTGTTCTTGTTTGTTTTTTTTTTTTTTATAGATGGAATCTTGCTGTGTTGCCACAGCTGGACTCAAACTCTTCAGTTCAAGAGATTCTTCTGCCTCAGTCTCGAGCAGGAAAGTAAGATCTTTTTTTAAGTATAACTAATCCTTGAAAAACGTGAGTTTAAACTGTGAGTCCAGTTATATGGGGATTTTTTTCCAATATAGTTGCCTCTTTGTATCCACAGGTTTCTATAATACATCTGCAACCAATCGCAGATGGAAAACACAAGTGTTCCTGGATGAAAAACCACAGATATGAAGGGCTGATTTTTCATATAGGCAGGCTCTGCCGGGCTGACTTGGGGACTTGAATATTCTCAGATTTGGGTATCTGAGTGGGGAGAGGGTCCTGGAACCAATCCCTGGGAGATACTGATGGACGACTATCCTATATCACCTTTAACATTCTGAATTTCTCTTTCTTACACACTAGGACGTTTCAATTCCGAGAAATTACAGAAAAATATTTGCTGCCTCCCTCCCTTACAGCCCAAGCACCTCTGGAAATAAACCTGGCTTGTACCTTGGTAAGTCTGTTTTGCTGGGGAAAAGCAGAAAGGAAACAGCATCACGCACTTACGGTCTTCTCCCGAATGTCCCATGACGACAGCTGGCTCAGGGGCAAACCCCACGTCATTCAGGGCCTGCACTTTGATTAGGTATGGGACAAAGGTGGGTGTGCCTGAGACAATATATTTGGATACATTTGCCACAACCACAGACGTCCACTCATCATCACCATCTTTCTGACGCCAGCTGACTTTGTATTGAAGTCCTGGCCCATTAGATTCAAAACCATTCAAGGGCTAAAAGAAAAGCCAAATAAAAGCTTATACAGTGGATCGAATGCACAATGTTTTACAGGAACAACAAATACAATTCCCAGACCTAAAGAACATGAGCACTGAAACACTAAAGAATAAGCTGTTAACCATGTTCTCTAGGGACCTTTTATCTATTTTTCATTTGTGATAAAATTCAAAGCTTGTTTGGGATCAACATTTCAAAGTTGGTAAATTAGTATCTTGAAGAAGTAAACATCACATAAACCTTTCAAACTCTGGTTTCGCAGCCAAGGGTGGGTAATTCTAAAGACATATCAGTTATATTGATTCCTTCACATATTCTTGTTTGTCTGATAGTACATCATTGTTCATTTTCCTTGGAGACTGCAACTTATGAACTGTCTTCTTCTTTATTAAAAAAAAAAGCTAGCCTGTCATTCTATCCTGTTTTTACATGTATGTATGTACACACATGCACACACACACACACATATATGTATGATCTATCTAGGTTTTAAAATTATACAAGTAAATACATGTTCATTTTTCAAATCCAGAAAATGCCCTTCCCCCCAAAGAAGTTGTCAACTGCGAATACCTTGATAATGCTAACTCTAGTTAGCATTTTTTTTTTAACACACATACTGTATACGCTAGGCATTGTTCTGGGTTCTTTAAATGCATGAATTCCTTTAATCCTATGAAGGTGATTCTATTATTACTCCCTTCATATGGATGCCTAACAGAGATGTGGGACGACTGGTTTAAGGTCACACAATAATGGCAGAGCTTGCACCCATTCATTTTGGTGCAAGCTTTTAACTACTACACAATATTGCCTCTTAAATGAAGATATATAATACATATGGTTCCTCCACAAAAATGAGTGAAATGGAATCTAAGGCAGGTACTATTTTAAAACAACTCTTTTTTCACTCTAAAAAAATACCAAGGGAAGTCGAAAGCTTTATAGCTTACCTTCCATGTAATCACCAAATTATCAGGCTCTGTTCCTAGTCCTTCCACAGCCGTGGGGTTTTTATCTGGCTCTAGAAGTAAAGCAGCCACATATGTGTAAGCTTTTGTCTTTTGCAAAGAGTGGAAAAGTTTTCTATTTTATTTCATATCACGAAAGTCCTGCTTTACCTGCGGCTTTTGTCAAATACTGCTCAGACGCCTCGCTGGGCAAGCTGTTCCCGATGCTGTTCACGGCCATCACTCGGAAGGAATAGTTCACATATGGAGACAGCTTCAGCTGGGCCGTGGTCTGTGTTCCAGGAACTTCAGTGTGGTGGTGCCAGACCCCTGCCCCATGCATTGCATCTTCATATTCAATGATGAATTCTGGCCACAACATGCAAACACACCAAATCCAAGAGAGTGAATTTAGTTAATTCAAGGGTCGGTTGCCAGTGATAACTAATAGGGCGATCTAACAAGAGTAGTCAGAAATAGATTATTTTACTTTCAACAAAAGTTCCACTAACATAGTTTGATTTTGGACTTCTTATCCTCAATGCTTAGCACCCTCAATAATATTTGGTATTCTTTCTCTCAGTATTCTGAGTTTACTTACTTAAAACTGTTCAGAATTAATCCATATATCCCTTTAAAAAGTTTAAATATATGAAAAGATGGTCAATTTTTTCTGATAGGAGAAATTAAATATAGTGAGATGTCATATTCCACTAAACAGATGGGCAATGATCAAAGGTTTAACATACTTTATTCACTCTGACACAGGGAAGTGAGCATTCTCAGAAATGTCAATTGGTATGACTTCTCTGGAGGACTTCTCCCATCTTCTTTCCTGATCTGACAATTTTTAAAACCTAACAATATTTAATACGCATTGAGAAATTGTACTTCCAGTTATTAATCTTGAATAAATGTGCTCACACATGTCTTGAAGATATGAAAAAGATTACACATTGCCGTGTTGTTTGCAATTCTAACAAATGTCCAAAAGGACACCGATTGAACAAATTATGGTAGATCCAGACAATGGAATACTCTGCAGCTGGTAAAATTGAATGGGGCTCCTGAAATGACAGGATTTCTAAAATGCAGTGGTAAGTGAAACCAAGCAGCATATAGAAGAGTGTGTACTGGAAAAGTAAGATAAATTACTATGACGTATATACATACATATTCACTTACAAGTCCATGTGTTACTTCTCAGAAGATACACACTGATAATACGTATGTGGCCAGAGAAGTTGGCAGCTGGCAGGGGAGGAAGATACACCTTTCAGTGTATACATTCTATGTCTACTAAAATTTGGTGGTATATACTTTGCCTCTTACAAAAACATAGATGTGTAGATATTCACTGATTACCTATGTGCCAGGTACCACGATATGAACTATTAATACAAAATGAATTAGAAATATTATACATCTCGTAGTGGTCCAAAGCTAAGTCCTTGGAGTTCTTTCATCTATATTCATTTGTGGGTGAGCTCCAATCTCATAAATGGATGACCTTCCTACTCCTGTCTTTGTTTTTTTTATTATTTTTTTATTTTTTAGAGACAGGGTCTCACTGTGTTGCCCAGGCTGGTCTTGAATTCCTGGCCTTAGGAGATACTCCCACCTCAGCCTCCCAAGGTGCTGAGGTTACAGGCACGGTGACCAGCTCCTACCCTTGTCTTGATGAACACATTCAAATGTTATCTTCTTAATGTGGCCTTTCCTGACCTCCTATACATAATTATACACCTATCTCTCCCATCTTCTTTCCTGATTTGTTTTCTGCATGGTCTAAACACAGACAGACAGACACACACACACATACGAAACCCTGTGTATAGATATATGTATTTGAGTCTGCTAGAAAGCAAGTGCTGAGAGAGAATAAGAAGCGGAAGAGATTCATTTGTGGAAATGCCCCTGGAAGATAAAGGCAGAGGAAGAGGGAACAAGCAGGAGAGACCTTCGGAGCACAGTGCTGGCCTGACACCCATGACAGGGGAGGAGGAAGGCAGGCTGGGGGGGTAGGGCGAGACTCAGACTGCAGTCTAGTGCTGAGATGGTCTCTGTCAGGTCAACGAGGAGCCCTGGGGAAAATCTTCCCATGAGAAGAGTTCTGCATCAGGTATGGTTGAGCTCTAGGACCCTTGCCAAATCCGGTCACTGGAGCACCCCCGCGAGAATGTGCCTTCACATGAACCCTGCAGTGACCTTTAGAGAAGGTCGCACCTCCTGTTAACACCCCTTTCAGCCGGTTCTCTTTTGAAGACAGCTCTGGGCCCTGTGTATGTGTGCATGTGTGTTTGTATGTATACATGGATAATGTAGTACACACATGTATTATGACAACGTACACAGCAATATAATATACATTAATAGTTTAATCTCACTTGTGCCCTCATCTAAAACATAAGCTCCATAAGGGCAGAGATTTTTGACTGTTTCATTTTAGAACAATGCTTGACATGAAGTAGGCACTCAATAAATATCCGTCGAGTGAATGGAAAAGTAGAAATGCTTTGAACTCTAATGGCATCATTCCAACACAGGTAAAAAGAGTCTCCAAGCATCCCAACTCTGGCTAATGTACTGAACTTGCTGGAAGATAATGCATGTTCTCACTGAGAACACTGAAAACTCAGTAGAGAAAAGAGCTCCTCTAAACAACACAGGATAGAGAGGAAGCTTTAATTTATTGGATATATTCTGTTTTACCGGTAGGTACAAGAAATCAATAGACCTGTCATTTCAGAATCCTCTTCGGTAGTCATTAGAAAGGAATTTAGCGTTCCTGAAGTTTACACCTGAAGGTAATAATGTATTTCAGGCTTTGTGACCTGATTATGTCTTCTTTTTAAGTATCTCTTCAGCTTAACAATGAAACTTCTAAGCTCACCTATATTCTAATTTATTAAGCTCCTCCAGTATCCTTCTGGCATGGTCCCTCATCTGATTTAATTCCCTAGGCTTATGTCACCAAGGCGAGGAGTTGATACTGTTGAAGGCACTTTGCAGCAGGGCTAGTGGGAAGAAAGAGACCTAAGTTGTAAGTTTATGGACCTGCTGGCTATATCTCCTTCTGTTACCAACTGTGAAAGTCATTTTACTCACCATGTCTCGATTTCCTAGTATGTAGATTTCAGCACCTGCCCCCCTCCCCCTTTTCTCCTAGAAGTAATGGGCAAAATGAACTACTAACTTAAGATGTGTCTTCCTAACGTGATGGATATTTATGGTGATTCTAATGGATCTTAAACACAAACAACAGGGTATCTACTTAGTTGACATTTTTGGCTTTTAATTAGTGTCCTATAGTAGGAGCTATAACCAGAAATAATTCTATCTCTGATGATGAGGGCCGTAAATAAATATTTTTGACCTATCATAATATTTTTGCATATTATGCAGTGCTTTAAAAATGGCCATTAAGTTTATCAGTATAAATCAGATAATCCCACATACTTGTAATAGGACTGTTGTTGTCATCGCCTGGGGTCCATGACAGCTGAACACTTTTGTCAAGTTGATTTGTCAATTCTAAATCAAAAGGAGGATTTGGGACATCTGTAGACCAAAGACACACACATCATGGTTAACATCTGTCCTTTAAAGGTTCTCTTTTGTTAGAGATACTATTCACAGGTAGCTATCTTAAAGACACAGCACACTAAATGGTCAATGAGCATGCAGCTGAAACAAAATGCAAACCACTGAGGTTGCTGGGAACACATGAGCACACCCCAAAATAGCCTGTTAATGAGTTCTGCTCTCTGTTTTTCAAAGGAAACTGAAGCATCTGTAACCAAATCCAGTGAAGCAGACATGGATGGCTCATCAGCACTCTCAGTGTGAGTCTCCTTATAAATATGAGTGAGCACAAATGTGGAAAATAATACCAAAGCTTAGTTTCTAATATATGGAAGTAAAGAATAGCAAATACTGAAAAACAAATGCAGGTGAATAAAACATACTGTTTAAAGAAGATTCAAATGTTCTCTCTGAAACATGCTGAATGATAAGATTTGCGGGTGCCTAAACAATATTTATATTCTTGAAAGAATATAAGTGCCATGCAGGTAACTCTCAGCAAGTGGGACAAGGTTTATTCTCAGAGGACAATAGTATACAGACACCTGTTGAGACAAACGTGTCCTAGAAGCAAGCCTGCCTTTTCTGATGTTGCTTCTGAGATCCAGAGAATTAATGTTCTCCCCTGGGTCTTTATCTGACGGGTCCTGGGAGTAACTCAGGCTTTTCAATATAAATATATGATTTTTTTTCCTTATCAGTAATGAAGCAGTAAATGTCTGCAAAGAACAGGTCTTATACAGGATAGCTGTTGATACTATGTGAAATCCAGCTGAGAATATACCATAAAATTAATTTTTGTATTTGTGTCCTGAATAAAGATGGGGTTCTCTACGCAAAAAAATTTCTGAAAATAATTTCTGATTACTTTCCCAACTCGGAAAAGCCTGCCCCTCCTTTTGGTATTTCTTTCTTTTTTTTTTTTCATTTCTATATGTTTAATAGTTATTCCCCTCAACCTGCCAAGAACTAGCAGGTGAAGACAATGACAAAGTATACTCCTTATATGATTGTACAAGTAATAAACTTATTTGTAAGAAAAAATAGTCCAAAGTCAGGACAACTTCAATTTTCATAAATCATTGCATGTAATTTTTCAGTGGTCATTATTTTATATTGTCTTTTTTTTGTTTGTTTTTAAATTGAATCATAGCTGTGTACAATAATTCAATCATGGGGTACAGTGTGTGGGCTTCAGATATAATAATGATTTATATTTCATTAAAACATAGTGAGTTAGTTTATTCTGATATGAAAATCAAATGTTCTAAACATTCCATTTTTTTCCTGTATATGGAATCTCAAAGCAACTTTTAATACATTGATGTGAAAATAATCTGTGGAATAAGATTAGAAAAAGCTTCCTATTTGTGTAAAATGTGGGTGACTGCTTTTGAAAAAGTACTATGCTACTTTCAAAAGAAATTGTTTCAAAAATGGACTTTTATCAAATGAAATGATTTTATAATAGCACATGAAATATTTAGAAACAACTGGCAAAATAAACTCAGTGAAACATTCTAGGGGTGCAATGAAGAAATGATTTCATACAGTGAGTGAGTGACACATATTACAAGGGAAGGAGCCCTTTTCCATACAGAAGCAAAATGACATGATAGAGAAAAGAAAGTAAGGAATTTGTTTTTTGCAAATATGAAACTGACAGAAAACAGAGAAAGAAGATTTTTATTAGTTTACCGTAAACGGGAGCTGGAGTTGGAGTAGGAGCTAGAAAGGACATTAATATAAAGGATTTTAATCAAAATTAGTAATGGAAAGATATAAGATAGCACAAGAAGACAAAGATTGTACATGATTTGTGATTATAAAATTAAGGCCTCTGCTTAGGTATGAGACACGGTATTAATAAACATGCAGTAACAATTTAGGGGCAAAACCCTTCAATTTTAAAGAAAAGTAGATTTTTAAAATATTTTTCCAAACTTTTTAATAAATAGTATCACTAATGTGTGTATATTTACTATTTTCCCCCAATGTTGCTATAGAGTATATCTATATTGAAATTATCGCCTCAAAGGCATCTTTCAAAGAAAAAAACATGCAAATTAACTCACTCATGAGTATCAACAAGCAAACTTTTAATATTTGCAATTTTTCTTTCTTTTTTTTTTTTCAACCTAACACAGGGAAACTGGTTGGGTTGCATCTGTTCTCACTCTTACCCACAACGCTTAGCACAGCACTGGCAGAAACGTTGTCCAGAGTGGTGTTGGCCACACACGTGTAGGTCCCACTGTCATCATCAGTGACATCTGCTATCACCAAATGATCTTTGTTGATAGTGAACCTGTCAGTACAACACATGCAGAGAAGCTGCAATGGATGTGCAACCACACCCTATAATTGCTTTATTGGCATGAAAGAAACTGTGAATTTGATACAAGAGATAGATGATGTTTCCAGAAAATTAGAGCAAAAATTATATACAATATGTATCCTTTTAATAACAAAGTTGGAAAACAATTAAAATGAATTGGAATCTTGGATTAGAGTGATATGTCACCTGGTGCCATGGTTTTCAACCAGGCCTTTGAAGCTCCCCTAGAGTCCCCAGGGGAGTTCAGAGGTTGGAGGGCCGCTCCAGTTATCCTTACTAGTAGAAAACCATTCAGCTCCATTTCTATCAAAGCATATATTGTAAATACTTCATTATTTACTACAGAAATTTTTTGTCATTTTTGCCACATACAAAAACTGTCATAGGAGAAAAGTATAATCAATGCAAAGAATAGAAACTGTTTTATCACTAGAAACAAGAAGATTTAGATAGCAATCTCCACTGGGAGTTGATTTCTCAAGGTTACTTGAGGGTATGAAAAATTGCTTAGTGAGTCAAAAATCAACATATGGAGGATTCATGTATGGTTTTAATGAAGCTGAATAAATTATAAACTGTCTTCTCAGGTAATTTTCAAGTTAAAGTCTTAGCTGACTTAACCTAACGGTCATTTCACATATTGGTATCTCATCTTTATTCACTCAGATCGTGTGCACATGTGCACACACATACACACAAACACGCACATCCCTGACCAGCTGAAGTAGAGAACTAGATGGAAACTCTGGGCACACAGAGGAGAAGGCCAGAAAGCTCTGCTGGGGCCATTAATAAGCAAGAGGGCACAATTTGGGCACCAAGGTTTAGGTCAGATCCCAGAGAATCATAGATACCATTTCCACCAGAATACAACATTTCTTCTAATAGGGAAGGATCTTTAGCCACTTTGACTGTTAAAATTCACAAATTCAACCCTGTGTTACTTATTATGTCAAATTGAGGGCCTCAGTTGGAAAATGGCATGACCTTTCTTCCATTCCAAGCTAAAGGACTGTAACTCTTTAAAATCCTTTTAAATGCTTTATATGTTTTTGTTTTTCCTTCCCTTTCCACCAGCTTTAGGTAAAATCAAAAGAAAACTCCCTATGCAAATAAAAACCAGAAGACAAGGATCCTCACTAACCACTACTATTCAACATAGTACTGAAAGTCTTAGCTGGGACAATCTGGCAAAAGAAGAATATTAAGGGTATCCAATTGGGAAAGAGGAGGTCAAACTATCTCTCTTTGCCAATGATAAGATCTAGTATTTATAAAACCCCAAAGATTCTACCAAGAGTCTCCTGGAATTGAGAAATAAAGTCAGTAAATTCTCAGGATACAATACACTAATAACAGTCAAGCCAAGAGTCAAACCAGAGACTCAATACCATTCACAATAGCTAGAAAGAAAAAAAAAACATCTAGGAATATACTTAACTAAGGAGTTAGCAGAAAACAACATACACTTGGGAAAAGAAGTCTTATTCAATAAATGGTGCTGGGAAAATTGTATAGACACATGTAGAAGAATGAAACAGGACCTCTACCTCTCACCATTCATAAAAATTAATTCAAGATGGATATAAGATGTAAGGCATAAAACCACAAGAATTCTAGAGGAAAATGTAGGAAAAACTGTTCTAGATATTGGCTTAGGCAAAGAATTTGACTAAGACCCCAGTGGTAATCATGGCAACAACAAAAATAAATAAATGGGATTTGACTAAACTAAGAAATTTCTGCACAGTTAAAGAAACAATCAACAGAGCAAATAGTCAATCTACAGAATGTGAGAAAATATTCCCAAGCTATATATGCAACAAAGGACTAAAAACCAGAATTTACAAATAACTCTAGCAAATCAGTAAGAAAAAACGGTGGGTGAAAGATATGAACAGGAGTTTCCCAAAAGAAGAAAGACAAATGGCCAAGAAAAATATGAGAAAATGCTCAACATCACTAATCATTAGGGAAATGCAAATTAAAACCACAATGAGATATCACCTTGCCCCAGTCAGAATGGGTTTTATTAAAAAGTCCCCCCCCCTAAAATGGATGCAGAGAGAAAGGGATGCTGTTCACTGTTGGTAGGACTGTAAATTAGTACAACCTCTATGGAAAACAATACAGAGATTCCTCAAAGAACCAAAAGTAGACTTACCACTTATCCAGCAATCGCTCTATTGGTATTTACCCAAAAGAAAATATTTTTCACCAAAAGACACCTGCACTCAAATGTTTAGTATAGTACAATTCACAATTGCAAAGAAGTGCAGTGCCTACCAATATAAGAATGAATTAATAAAATTTTGTATATATGTACCATGGAGTACTACTCAGACATAAAAGAGATGAATTAATACCTCTGTACCAATCTGGATGGAACTGGAGACCACTCTCCTAAGTGAAATATGTAAAGAATGGTAAAACAAACACATGTAGTTACTATTAAATTAGAACTAACTGATGAGCACATTTGTGCACAGAAGGAAGTAAAACTCAGTGGAAATCAACCAGGGGGTAGGACAGAGGAGAGGAGGAGAAAAACTATACCTAATGGGTATCATGGACATTATTTGGGAAAAAAAAAAAAAAAAAAAGATAGATGGTGACTTTTCTTCTTTCATAGTTACATGGATGGAGCTGGATCAGGTTCTCCTTAGCAAAGTATCTCTAGAATGGAAGAAAAAGTATCCAATGTATGCATCCCTAATATGAGGCAAATTTATATCTCTATAGTGAAGGCTACAACCCATTTATTGCATGGAATGATGGGAAAAGGGGAGAGGGAGGGAAGGGGAGGGAGAGGGTGGGGGCAGAGAGGATAAAGGGCAGGATCACACCAGTGGTGTATATTTGAATGGTCAGGAGAAAACTTCTAAACACGGATCAAAAATGTTCTCACATAGTAATGAGAAAGTCTCTTGAATGTTATCGCAATCAGGTTGATGAAAATATCTC
>CAUYRH010050246.1:0-11274 GCA_963574655.1 Perodicticus potto
TCCCGGCTGGGAAGTGCCAGCAGCAGCCACGAGAGCCACAAGGCCAGCAGAGAACCGTCTCCAATTCAAGACGACAGCAAGGTGGGCACAGCTCTTCCGGAGGGAGAGAAGGAGGCTGAGCTGATGAAGGTGCAGACCTCCGAGGAGGTGAAAGATGCAGATGTCAGTGTTGAGAAGGCCCCCGTGATGGCACAGGATGATGAGATGAAGGTGGCTGGCGACGAAATAAAGGAGGGCCTCGTGGAGGAGAAATGGAAGACTGTGGAGGAAGCCACAGCCCCCAAGGAAGGGCAAGAACAGCCTGCTGTGGGATTTGGGATGCCACAGCAAGATGTGATCCTGCCAGAGTTCTAAGTCGCCTTCCTTCAGATGGGGAAGCCAAGCCCTAGCATTTTATGGACTTTGTCCTTCAGCAAGGAAGGTGTGGAAGCATGATATGCACTATAGTGATTCTGTTTTTTGAGGTGCAAAAAAAAAAATACATACATACCAGTTGGTAAACCCTAACTTCATGCATGTGACTGCTTTATGAAACTAATAGTGTCTTCTACGGCATGTAATGGATACCTAATACCCATGAGCTAAATTTGAAATTGCAATTAAACACAACATTACACTTACAGGTATACATTTTCAGCAACCAGTGGTACACTTTTGGAGTGAATAGTGGCAAAGTGTTTCTGCTTTGAATGGCCATCCTCCACCCTTTGGTTTTCTCACAAGGCAGTAATTTCTTAGAAGGATGGCTTGGCTAATACTAAGTAGCACTATAAGACCTGTTCTCTTGAGTCTCACAACATTTTACTTTTTATAATTAATGTGTTCAAACTGTTTATAAGAAGGTGGTTGTAGGGGATGGTTGTATAGTATGTGCAAAAAAAGAAATTCCACTTACAATGGTAAGAAATTGAAGCATACTTTCAAGGGCCATGAAACCAATGGGCCCTAAGGCTTATATGGAGAACGTCTTTTCATTTTATTCTTACTTATATACACGGTATTCATAACAACCAAAATATTCTTTCATAAAATTCTGCCATTTTACAATTGTGGAGAAAGTATTTAGCACAGTCCTGCTGGGTTTCACCTGCTAAGGGAGACACATGCCGAGTTTCATTCGCCCCCTCACCTGCTCTCCAATATGATTTCCTTCATCCTTCTGATGGACAAGCCGGGGGTGGGGGGGCAGAAACTTACAGAAGAAAAGGAGGAAAGGCTAATATTTAGACTGATGAAAGAAGATTGATTACTTTTCATTTTCCAGATACAATTGTATTTACTTGTGAATTTATACAACCTGACAGGAGCATTATAATGGATAATCTCTACAATTACCAATTTTCAAATATTCAGAAAAATCTATTCTGCAAGTTGGTCCAAGTATCTCAAATTTATTTCTAGGCTGAGTTGAAATGAACATTTTATCAAATTAATTATGTATCACATTTTAGTGGATTTTCTTAATTTTAAGAATTATTTTCAAAGACCAAAACAATAAAAAAACAACCATTACATAAAAGTCTTCATCACAAAAAAGAGATCTTAAATCTTTTTGGTTCTTCCTCAGAACTATTAAATTAGAGAATGAAATGAAATCTCTGCTTTCTGGAGACTATTGGACCTCAGTAGACATTCCTCTTTCCAAGCACAAATCTCCCCTTGCGACTTACTGTTCTCATGAGTAGAAAGCAAGACGGGATTGCTCCTCTCTGTAGGTGAGGGCCTCACAGGCCAGAGTGACACGGTGGCCCTGAAGGGGCACATCTTCTGGGCTCAAGACATTATCTTTTGTTTTGTTTTATCTTTACTATCTCTGATCTCTGATAGTAAAGAGCCACTTGCCTTCTTATTTCCTCTTTCCTTCCTTCCTTCTTTAATTATTCCCTCTCAAAATTCCCATTTTGGCTGTTTAAAGGGCTCACTATTTTTAACCTTAAGAATGCCTTCTTGATTAAGTACTAAGATTTCTATTTGAGGTCAACGTCCTGGTGCACTTTTCCCCATGAGACTTAACAGATCTGTGTGATAAATGTGGTAAATGTCCATCAGAAGAGTGAAGAAGAAAAGGAAAAGGGGTCTTGAAGAAAGTGACAGTGAGCTGGAAGATCAGGACAGAGGATTCCTTTCAGCCTTGTTCCAAGGGAAATAAAATCATTCCAACACCAGGACAGACCACGTATATCAGCCCTGTGGACTATAGAATTCCAGGGCCAAGTGTGTTTCAGAATTTACCCATTTAAATCAGTGCACATGGCTATCCTTCGGTGAGGACTCAAGAATCTTGGCAATTTCTTCTACCTTTTTTTAACCTGTAAACTAAGAATTTTGGCCATTTCCTCTATCTTTTTTTAACCTGTAAACCGAATTATCTTAAAAATAGGTGGGATTTTAAAATTTTGACTTCTATGTGAAAGATAAACTCCTGAAAATGCCTACACAGGGGCTAATTTAGTAGTTTGAGTGGGAAACAAGTCAGAGTTTCACAAAAATTGGTCATTTTCAAAGTATTCCAAGATTGCATATGAATACATCCTAAGTTAGGATAATTATGTTAACATTTCTGAAAGAACAGATAACATATAATGGTAGACAAATTGAGACAATTTGAGAAAATATTTCCTAGCATTACTCCTAATTGACAGTGTAGTCACCAAGCAAAATAATAACTGAAATTTCAGCAAAGAACAGTAAATTACATTATGTATTTTGGAGCTGACAATTATCTTTTTATGTTATTGGTTTTTATTTTGAGGTAAGTTCAAATACACCGGATAAACTAGATATTTTTTTTACCATGAAGGACAATCTTGAATTATTTTACCCATAAAAAAAGTCTAATTGGAGTCCTGCTAATTTTTCTCAAACTTTTATGGGCTCATTTGTCCCAGAGATACATAAATAAATAAGGTAAAAATCAGAATAATATGGTTGTAGAAGTTCTTGACCAGAGCAAGTGCTGTCTAAATATAATTCAAGTCACATATGTAATTTTAAATTTTCTATTAGTCACATTTTAAAAAGTAAAAAAAAGAAATTGATTATATTTTTAATATGATACATCCAAATATTATATAATATATAGCCATTATTAAAAATTATGTATTTTTGATTCCCTATTTTTTTATTAAGTTTTTAAAATCAGGAGTGTATGTTAAACCTTTAGTCCATCAAGTGCTCAGCATCCACACCCAGCTAGTGGCCACCATATCAGAATCACTTCTGATCAGAGTACTACTGATTTTAAGCAAAGTGACGTTGGAATTTCTATGCTTAGACTTGAGCTGCCTCCACTTTCACATTGATGAGTTGGTGGGAGGCCAAAAAGAAAATGTTTTAGAAATGTCACAGACTTAAGTAAAAAGCTATTGGCACTTCCAACCATTCCTGTGCTTCGGGGTGTCAGGGTTGAGTTTGTTTTCCCCAGTCCTTGGTTCCCAGAGCCGAGAATGGGTCCAAGACAGGTCAAATACAGACTTCTGCAGGCAACTCACGCAGCGGTGTTTATTGCAAAGTGAGAGGAAGTCTTACAAGGGGAAAGTATGTCCCAGAGAGGGAGGAGTCCGTTCCCAGAGAGGAGGAGACTCTGGATCTAAAACAGTCTTTTTATGTTGGCTCTTTAATTCGTGTTAAGGAGTAGGGACAGAATAATCATGATTTTTCCTTGGAAAGGGGTAGAGACTTAGAATTGATATCCTCCCACTTTCTATCCGGCTGGCTCAGGATATGTCATGGTGCCAGGGGTGTGATGTTTCTCCTGCTAATGTATGTTAATAGGGGAAAGGTGACTTTTGGTCCTGAGCACCTAGTTTCTAAACATGCTTCTGGCTGGGAAAAGTCTCTAAGCTCAGGTTCCCACGGTTGTGCTTTCTTTTCCCTATTTCTATGACCCTCACCCCCAACCACATCTTATCTCCAGCACTGCCACTTGCACCTGTCCCTAAGATTCCACCAGAGAGACTTAGGGCCTGCTGGGCTTTCTTTTCTCTGTTCTTATTGGTCCTGACCCTCAGGCCCTGAGTACATCCTCTTACCTCCTGCCCTGCCACCTGCACCTGTTTCTAATAAGAAGAGAAGACGTGTTTCCCAGAGTGACTTTAAAGAACAGGGTCTTTTCTGGGTGTTGCTAAGTTATCTAATGACCTCAGTCCCTCTGATTCCTCCTTGGGGCCTGGAATCTTGACTGCAGCCTACAGACTCCTGAATACTGCCTCAAAGCATTAGTATTCTTGCTTACCAGAATCTTCTGTCAGCCAATTAGTGTCTCCACTCAGGATGGACTAGCATATAAGGTCTGGTTTTGTTGGCCTGGACTAAGACAGCCCCCATCCATCGGTCACCATCAATGTGTCTTTCTAAAAATCTACTGAACTGTACCAAATTAACATTTTGAAGATTGCATGATGATGGTGACATCATGCCAGTCTCTCCCAAAACGGGAATATGACCATTGCCTGACATTTTTTTAAGATTTCCTTAGAAGGATTTAATCAATACTGCCATTACACACAGATTCAAAAAAGGCTTTCTGAAATTTTTTACATACTGATTATAATATAATCCTCTAGGTCCTATTGTCATTTTTAGTGCCATACTTAAAAAGAAAGGAACAGTTTTCCTCTTACTATGACCTCAGTTATATAGTATTTTAAACATTTTTGTAACTTACAATGTTTAGCAATCCCTTATTCCAGCTTCACATTCAGGGCTGAGGTGCCTATAGGCTGAAGATACGGAAAGAGCTATTTTGTTTAATAATTCAGTTTTTATTGCACAGAAACAGCTGGTTGCATTTCAAATTGGAAAAAGAAAAGTAAATGCCAGAAAATGCAAGGAATAAAGTTAGCAAGCCATTTATTCTGTTTTAGGATTGTTCTTGCAAAGCAAATTTTAAAAAAAGTCAGCAAAGTGAATCAGCACTAGATTTTTCTTGATGAAGGTTGACTCAATATATAATTGACAAATATATAGGGCAGAGTCAATTACATAATTACAGTGCCATTGTGTAATTTATTTGCCATTGCAGAATGTTTGGTCTGATTATTCTGGTCTACTTTAGATGGTGCAAAGTTTTCCAGGCATTTACCTACATACGAGGATTTGTAATATTGTAATTGTTACCTATTAGGCCATATTCCAATTCCTGAATGTTCGTTACTGATATGTCCCTGATCAGGGTCATTGCTAATGTTTAACACTGCTTAATTGTTAGACTCCATGCATCTGCAATGTTTTTTTTTTAATGTTTATAAAAATGCATGTTCAATATTGATATAATAATATTCATAAGCACATGATAAGCAGAAGAAATGTACCCAAAGCTTTTCTACAAAAAGTTTTTCCTAGTCCTTTTATTCTCCTGACACTCAGGGTGAGTTTCTGGCTCCTGGACAAATAAAAAAGAGAGAGAGAGACAGCTGGAGTGCTACGAGCTACCCACCCGTGGTAGTGAAGTTCAGCATGTCCTCTTTTTATATTTAAATCCACTAAGGGCAAGTTTTTGTCATCACTACTCCTGATGGATACTACCTGAGATCACATAGTATAACTTCAGCTCATAAAGCTCAACCATTTCTAACCCAACTTGGAGAGCAGTAACCAGCTTGATTAGATTATGCTTGTTTAAAATTCCAGTTTTTATAAATGCTCTGTGATGTATTTGAGATGGTTTGATTGTGTAATTTTTCACTTTCTTCAAGACTTAGTGTGTTCCCTGTCATCTCAGAGGTCAGAGGTCCACCTAGGGCAAGACAGAAGCCTTGAAATGAACCACCTGACTCCTTTACAGGAATCAGACACCACTCTAGAGAAGGCTCCAGGCAACTGACCCAATTGAGCTCCAAAGAATCAAGTGGGAGGAAACCTCTTCCCATGCTCTGATTGAAAGTAGTACAGTTTGAATATTGGCGTATCATCACTGGCTGGTAATGGGAAATTCAGATTCCATCAGTCATTTGCCCTTTCCCTGTCTTGCTTTGCCTATTCCTGGTCAATGTTTTGTTTCATCCCTTTGGCCATCAGGTTCACCCTCTTCAACCCTGGCAGGAGTATCCTGGACTGAAGAAGCAGCAGGGGAGGGAGTAGGTCCTTGATGGCCCAGAATTCAGCTGGAAACTGTAAATAGCAATGCTAAGACCGTAAAAATCACACTCTTCTTTTAAATAGTTGTTCTCAGCTCACTTTGAAAATTGAACCAGAAAATCCATAGATATGGAATATTTATATCCATTTAATTTTTGCTGTGATTCATTGTGTCAAAATGACAGGTATTTAATTTTCAATTAGTTTAAATAATAATTTCAATTTTTCATTTAAAATACTATTTTGAGCTACTACATGCAATAGACTTTACATTAGGATTTTTGAAAGCTGTTGTTATCCCTAAGCTCTCCCCCAACTCTGGGAATGATAATCAGTTTGTGAATGACCGAAGTTTACTCGGTCTGTCCTTCTTTGTCCTCTTCTTGGTAGTTGAATAGTAGTTAATCTGTTTTGTAAAGGCTACAATTAAGTATGACTATAAATTGAAAACTATCATTTCCTTTTAATCTGACCTAACTTATATGCCTATAATACAGTTATAATACACAGTAGCATAGGGCACAAATAGCATATTCATAATTTAAGATTTTATTTTTCTGTTCATGGCACCCTTTATCTCAGTAGTATTTTGACAGTCATGCATAAGCCAAAAGAATGTTCTAACATGCCCATTTATTAAGTAATTAGGTCCAAATGACAGAAGAGTAGTTCTTCATTCCATATCTGACAGATGTTGCTATATTTCCCTCAAAATACTAAAATGTCCTGTGAGTTCAATGAATGGGAACAGCTGACTTAAAGGGTTTAAGTAATTCCTTATGACCAATGAACTAAGAGTATAGGCAAAAGGGATTATTAACAAACAAGTTAGGGGCTAATATTTATACTCACATTTATTTGAATGCCATTGTTCTTTTATTTCTGGTCGTTGACATAGACGTGTAAAATTAAGTGTGCATTTTTTTAAAAGGCAATTTCTACATAATTCTCCAAGGAACTAAATTCTATGATTCACAAAGCAAATCTACCAAAGCCTCACTGCCTTTGGAACACAACCATCTTCATTAATTTATGTATTATTTGTGGTGCTTTCACACTACAGAGAGAGTTAAATCCTTTCAACAGAGGCCTGCAAAGCCTAAAATGTGTATCTGGCCCTTTACTGAAGAAAAAAAAAAAAAAAGAGAGAGACTTTGAGTTTTCATGGCACCCATGCTTTTTTAATGACTTCTAGGAATCCATACTCACTTCCCATACTCTGTCTTCTGCTTAGCTTAAAGTTCTTATTCTCATTTATTTCTTAGGAACTTAGGAAATTTTGTTTTATGTTGCAGATGGCCTCGCAAGAATAATTGTATTGGAGGTGCAACTTAGTGAAACTTCCCTACAAAACTAAATATTCAAAATTGTGTCATTTTTGAGACAAGAAATTTAAAGTATAAATTCAGTTGGTTGAGAATGGAATTTAAAAGATTTCTAGCACTTTGAGCATGCTTTAGAAATCTGATCCTTGTATTTAAAATCATTTAAATGACATATTTCGCTGGCATTTGCTCACATTTAAGTTAACCTGCTGCTGTTACTAAGCTGAAAAATGAAAAGCCTTTGGTCCTGTATTACAGTGTTCTGCAGTAATTTATATCAATTGGATTTTTGTTAATCGTTTATAAGAAACATGCTTGATTATGTGGCATTTTATGACAATGGCTTGCTCATCCACAGCTCAGGGAACACACAGCCAACTCTTTTATGTGAGATAGGAACTTTCCAATCCCTGTGCTTTTCTGAGTGTTACACAGTTCTTTGAAAAGAAAGAGACTTGAGTGAATGCTTTCCTTTGCTTTTCTTACATGTTTAGAAATCCAAGAAGGGCCCTTCTTTTAGCCTATTTTTGTCACAGAAAAATTGTTCATTCCAAAATAATCTACCTTAAGGAAGATGACCCAGAGAGTGAGAGAAATAGGCATTCAGGACCTTCATGTTTCAGTTTGACCCTCAACATCTGTAGCCAAAGGTTGCAAATGAGATATTGACTAGAAAATCCATTACAAACTTATCATTAAGAATACCCAAAATTAAATATCATGACTAAATAATATGCTGTTTTCTTGAAACTGTTGCAGCAATCAATATGATATAGCTGCCAAGATATATATCATGGAACTCAGAACAAAAGATGTGAATCCTCTGCCAGCATCTCATGGTTGTGTGTAGGAGAAGGACGTCACTGGAAGGGAGAGGGAAGAGATGACAGAACATAGAGTGGGATCCTACATCCCCACCCACACATCTTGATTGCTCAACTGGAAGATAGTCATTGATGGATTTAAATACCTTAGAAATGAATAGACCTAAGTCAGGAACTAATTTTCTTCCCAGAAACTAAACAGCATAGTTTAGGCGATATGAGGGCTATATTCCAAGGACACTTAACAGACATCATATAATTTTGAAGCTTCTTAGGAGTAGCCCCTTCAAGGAGCCTATTTCCCCAGTTGGCTTTCACTGAGAAACTACTGTCTCCAAAGGAAGAGTTGGGGATGGCTTAAACCAGCACCATCCTCCAGGAGTGGACTCTGTAGAGAGTGAAGCCAAGTTACAGCCTGTGCTAGATCTGGGCAGATGGGATGCTGTAGGGACTGGAAGAGGGAAGAGCTGCTTTATGCCTGGAATGATCGAGGACACGCCATGGAAACACAGGCTGTGTGTGAAGGAGGGGGACAGTCTTTGCAGGTAGGGAAGGGCCAGGGGGCATGTCTGGCTGAGAACTGGTCTGAGCATAGACAGAGTGGAGAAATGCAAGGCAGAGGAGAGGGAATGGTACTGAGTGTGGAAGGCTGAAAGTGCGGCTAAGCAGGCAGCAGGATTTCCATCTTGTGCAAAGTTGAAATAGACCTCGTTGTGTTCTTATTCTGGGTAGATGCATATGCACCCTTTCCTCAGAGGAGCATTTAGCCCCATGTCCTATATACTTGGCTAATCTTGTGTGTGTGTGTGTGTGTGTGTTTGTACAGATAGTGTCTTGCTCTGTTGTCTGTTGCCCCAGGTAGAGGGCAGTGGCACAATCATAAATCACTGCAACCTCCAATTTCTGGGCTCAAACATCCTCCTGCCTCAGCCTCCTGAATAGCTGGGACTACAGGGGCGTGCCATGCCACCATGCCTGGCTAATTAATCTTTCATAGAGATGAGCCCTCTCTATACTGCCCAGGCTGGTCTTGAACTTCTGGCCTCAAGCAATCCTCCCACCTAGACTCCCAAAGTGTTGGAATTACAGGTGTGAGCCACCATGCTCAGCCTGGTGTGTTTCTAAATAGAGTAAAAAGCATCCAACACATCAAAGACATTTTTGCAATTCACCAGGTTGAGCAAAGCCTCAGTCACTGAAAGCAGAAACTGCATTGGCCAAGTCTCTGCTGACAAAACAGTAAATGATGATAGTGATTATCTGTGCAAAGATTTACAAAACTCCAATTTCTGAAAAACTCCCTATGACTGCAGAAAATCGCTTACTTGCTAAAGCTTTGCCAGTGGAGGAATAAATCAAGGCTACTGTTGTCACAGTTATTTCAACCCTTTAAGTTATCTGACCAGGAAGGGCCATTTCCAGGATTTGTGATAGAACTTTGCCTAGAAGTCTAGATTTCAAAAGACAACCTGTACAAAGCTAGGTCTCAGATATAAAATTTTAAATTATCAGAACATTTTTCCCTTAACATCAAGCTGGTCCTGCCACAAACTTTCTTCTTCATCCCTTCTTCTTGTCCCTAATTATATGCCCTTCTGTAAATTCCTTTTTGCATCACTCATTGTGGGCAGAATTATTACATCCATCTTCAAGAAGCTTACTTTACGGAAATCTTTACCAATTAGTATATCAGAATGTATAATTTTAGTTCTCTTGTCACTTTGCTTATTTTAGGTAATGTTTGTGATCATCAAGTGGCTGCCTTATTCTTCAGGACAAAAAAAATGAAGGAGGATAGGGATGAAGACTTACCAATCTGAATGATGGGGAAAGGCTAGGAAGCAGAGACACAGGGAAGGTACAGAAAACAGGTTAGCAGCAGTGAAAAAGGAAAACTCCCTGCTAGGGCTCTTCAGGTCATGTGATCTTATCTGGGATGTCTTTTCAAGTCTTGACTAGAGGAGAAATTGTACCCCTGGGTTGCGGAGAGCTTTTTGGACTACGAGACATAGTGGTTCAATAGCAGCACAGAGGTTTAGATTAACGGGATACCATGGCATACAGGAAACCTACATCTCTCACAGTTTAGACCACAAGTCATTAGCCACAAACAAAAGCATGCAGGATTAGGAAGACAAAGGATAGATATTTTAGTTACCCAGCCAAGATTGTAGGCTAATTCTCAACTTCTAATTGAAAAGCACTGAAAAAGAAGCTGTGAACATTTCATTATAAAACCTACAAAATGGTGCTATCGACTCCTTCATATAGAGATATTATAACATTTTTTAGGTAAACATATTAAGTCTGGCCAGGTCATAAATGTAAATACAGAAGATGTTTGTTGAGAATTCATCAAAATCACACCCATTTTTGTAGAGATGGAGTCTCACTATGTTGCTCAGTCTGTTCTCAAACTCCATCCTGTCTCCCAAGATGCTGGGGTGACAGGCTTGGATTGTAAGTCAAAGGTGGTGACCAAAGAGTGAGTTCCCATTTTCTACAGGTGGGATGCAACAGTGACCGGCTCTTAGCTGCCCAAAGCCTCAGGCAGACGACAGCAGAGCTCACTGTGGCCTCTTGAATTTTAGTTGGACAACCCAATGACATGATTAAGCATGTTCACTTTTTTTTTCTTGGTGTTTCCCAGGAACCTGAAGAATTCATGACATTAGCAAAACTGGATGTTGGTAGATTAATCGTAGATATTGATCTTATTGAGGGCTGATGTTACTTTGTGTAAATTCACTCAAACGTGTCGGAACATGCCAAACGAAGCCTATACCTTGCTGCTGGGAAATCTGTAAAGCAATTTGCATGTACAACATCATAATAAATCATCTAAGAATCCACCAAAACTTTGTAGTTGTGATTTGAAATGTTACAATTCAAGAGAGACACAATGGAAATTTTTTTTTAATAATTTTATTAAATCATAATTGTGTACATTGGTGCAATCATAGGGCAGAATGTGCTTCATATACAATCAGAAACATTTTGATCGTACTGTGAGAGATAGCCCTCATAGCATTTTCTTAATCACTATA
>CAUYRH010050250.1:0-20577 GCA_963574655.1 Perodicticus potto
CCTGTAGTCCCAGCTACTTGGGAGGCAGAGGCAGGAGACTCGCTTGAGCCCAGGAATTGAGGGTTGCTGTGAGCTGTGATGCCACGGCACTAAATCCAGGGCAACAGCTTGAGGCTCTGTCTCAAAAAAAAAAAAAAAAAAGTAGGAAATGGAGGTTGACAGTTACATTTGAGCTTACATTGTGCTAGAGATAAGGTTGGTATCTTTGTGCTTGAGTTTGCCATCCAAAGCTAGGCTCTGTTTCTGGCAGCTAGAAGCCAGGAGTGGAGTTACTGCAAAGCTCTGGGAGAAGCTGGAGTTAGCAGCTACAGTCTCCCTTTCAAAGGGGAATAAGAGAAGAACTCAGGTTAGGCTACTAATTAAGTGTAATTCACTCACAAGAATATCTTGTACAATCCTAAGAACCTACTAGAGTATCCAAGAGAGGTGACATAGCTAAGTGTGAAGAGAAATGGGAGGAATTAGCTCTGGTGGGAAATCCTTATGCCTCTGGCCATTCTCAGCATTGTGCTGGTCCTCCTAAGGGTAAATTGGGTCTCCTCTTCCAAGTTCTCCTAGTAATCCCTCGCTTTCTTCACTTCAGCCCTCACCATGACCTTCCTAATTCTTGGGCTTTCCTTTTTGTCTTTCCCCCACCCCCTCATGTGCCTACTGGTTCTCTTCCCACCACCCTACCTCTTGAATCTCTGACCCCAGCACCAGCACCAGCTCACGTGAACTTCTGAATGAACATAGTCTTGGTGTATTTGTCTAGTTAATACAGGACAACATCTGTGATCTGGTCAACTGAACAAGCCAAGAAAAAGCACATGACTATAATCAGTTGGTCGTCCTTAAGACCCTAGTTCACTTCCTTAAATGGGACCTTATACACAAGCATACTATATGTAATGCAGTAAGATGTGCTCATGGACAAACAAAAATAAGTATTTTGACACAGCTAAGTGGGACAGAGTGTTAGAAAAAGACCTGTGGTTTTGGGACCAGGTTCAGGGAGGTGGGAATAAAAAACTCACCTGAAATCTTGATTTTTCTAATGACCTTGCTGGTACAGGTGTTGATGGAAACATTGACAGAGATGGAGTTCACCATGGTAGTGAACCTAAAGTAGGAGGAGAGACCCATCACAAGGTTAAAGGAAGAACACCCAAATTAAGACCTAGGAATTCCTATTTCCTTACCACTATTGCTACCCTGGCTACCCTCTCTGATTACCAAGGAGGTAATCAGTAAAGAAAGGGGATCATCAGAGGTGTTCAAGGATAGGGAGCAGGAAGTTGGGGGGGGGGGTCACACACCTCCCTGTCCATCCAGGCCTGAAGTTGTAGGGGCTGAGGTGACAGAAGGAAGCAGCGATGGTCTGGGCCCAGAAACCAAAGCCTGGCTCCAGGGGATGCAAATTGTACTTTCCCAGTAACCAGCCTCACAGAGTCTCTGAACAGAGGCTATGGGGTTAGTCAGAATGTCCCTTTTGGGACCCACAGATCTCTCCCATGCCACCGTCGTAGCCCAGTTCTTGCTTGGGTGTGGGGGCAGGAGAACGCTTCCCTCAGAGAAACCCCCCCAGGGGTTCTCAAACTACGGCCCATGGGCCACATGCGGTGGTGTGAATTGTATTTGTTCCCGTTTTGTTTCTTACTTCAAAATAAGATATGTGCAGTGTGCATAGAAATTTGTTCATAGTTTTTTTTTTATATATATACTATAATCCGGCCCTCCAATGGTCTGAGGGACAGTGAATTGGCCCCCTGTTTAAAAAGTTTGAGGACACCTGCCCTACACCCTTAATATAGGTATTTAGGCCAGAGGTTATTGAACTATGGTCCAATGGCCAAATCTGGCCTGTTGCCTGTTATTTATTTATTTATTCATTTATGACAGAGTCTCACTGTATCACCCTCAGTAGAGTGCTGTAGCATCACAGCTCACAGCAACCTCAAATGCTTAGGCTTAAGCGATTTTCTTGCCTCAGCCTCCCAAGTAACTGGGACTACAGGCACCTGCCACAGTGCCCAGCTATTTTTTTTTTCTTGTAGTTGTCATCGTTGTTTGGCAGGCCTGGGCTGGGTTCGAACCCACCAACCCCAGTATATGTGGGGCTGGTGCCTTTGCCACTGAGCTAAAGGCACTGAGCCCTATTGCCTGTTTTTAAATGGCCCACAAGTTAAGAATGATTATCACCTTTGTAAATGGTGAAATAAATCACAGAATAATAATATATTATGACATATGGATATTATTTCAGCTCCTAGAAATAAAGTTTTATTGAAACACAACCATGTTCATTCATTTATGTACTATCTGTGCCAGCTTTTTTTTTTTTTTTTTTTTTTTGAGACAGAGCCTCAAGCTGTCACCTGTGAAGATTGCTGTGGCATCACAGCAACCTTCAATTCCTGGGTTCAAGCGAGTCTCCTGCCTCCGCCTCCCAAGTAGCTGGGACTACAGGCTCCCGCCACAACGCCCAGCCATTTTTTGGTTGCAGCCGTCATTGTTGTTTGGCGGGCCCAGGCTGGATTCGAACATGCCAGGTCAGGTGTACGTGGCTGGCGGAGCCACAGGCGCTGAGCCATATCTCTGCCTGATTTTGCATTACAATGGTAGAGTAGTTGCAACAGAGACTATGTGGCTCACAAAACTAAATATTTCTTCTTTTGGCCCTTTACAGAAGTTTGCTGAGCTCTATCATAGAGCAAAGAGGAGAACTCAGAGGGGATGCAGAACTGGGCATTATTTGTGGTGACAGTGATATGGAGGTCAGAAGTATCACTGTTTCTATAGTGAGAGCAGGATCTGTTTCTTGGCAGAGGCTGGAGGGAGGGATTTGGGGACAAAAGAATACCTTCTGGGGATTTTCTCCATGCTTTCAGCACAGAAAGCCTTCACTTTAAAGTCAATCCCCTAGGCCTGTAAAGGGACAGGGGAAAAGAGAACTCATTTCCAGTGCTGTCCCTCCTTCCTCATGGGTCTCTAAAAAAATGCCTGACCTCATGCCTTAGCTGTTCACTTCTCCATTATTGTCCATTTGTCCTACTGTTCTCTGGCACTACCATCTATTGCTCTTTCTCAGAACCCAGACTTTACCTTTCCTGCATCTTCAGGACCTAGTTACAGCATCACTGAACGGGGCAAGTTAGTAGCCATCTAGAGGACCAAAAGGAGGTCAGCAAACAGAAAAAAATAGGGTCCCCTTACTGTCCTCCTTCTTTAGCTTCCTATCTTAATCTTCCCTGGAAACCTTGCCCAGAACCTGCTCCTGTATAGAATTCGCTCCTGTAGAAATGTGAGGGGCCCCTTGGGGCTAGTGGATTCAGCTGGGACCACTTGCTGGGCCTGAACATGCAAATCTTTGTGGAATGTCAGAATCACATCCAAGTCATCACGGCCATAGTGAAAGGCACATGTCAATGTGACAAACACTGCAGGCAAAGGAGGAAGAGAGTGACCTATCAGGCCTGCGTGGGAACAGAAATCTTAAACTGGGTCATAGGAAGACATAAAGAGGTGATATAGTATTATCAAAAGACTGTGACCATGAAGAAAAAGATTAATATATTTGACTACAGTAAGATTTAAAATTTCCCTATGTTGGTCTTTATAAGCAAAGGGGAAAAATGAAAGCCAAAGAGAAAATAACCAGCAACATATAACAAACAAAAGTTTAGCATCCATGCTGGGCACAGTGGCTCACACCTGTAACCCTAGCACTTTGGGAAGCCAAGGAAGGAAGATTGCTTGAGGCCAGGAGTTTGAGACCAGCCTAGGTAATAGCAAGACCTCATCTCTACAAAAAACAAATTAGTTGAGAATTGTGGTGGGTGCCTATAGTCCCATCTACTCTGGAGGCTGAGGGAGAAGGATTGTTTGAATCCAGGAGTTTGAGGTTGCTGTGAGCTACGATGATGCCACTGCACTCTAGCCCAGGCAACAGAGTGATACACTGTCTCAAAAAAATTTTTTGGTGTTCAGAATATATAGGAACTCCCACAAATCAATAATATGCCAGTGTAAAAATGTACAAAGAATGTTAATAGGCTATTTACTTATTTATTTATTTTGAGACAGTGTCTCAAGCTGTTGCCCTGGGTAGAGTACTATGGTGGCTTAGCTCACAGCAACCTCCAACTCTTGGGCTCTTGCCTCAGTTTTTTTTTGTTGTTGTTTTTGAGATAGAGTCTCACTTTGTCGCCCTTGGTAGAGTGCCATGGCATCACAGCTCACAGCAACCTCCAACTCCTCAGCTTAAGCGATTCTCTTGCCTCAGCCTCCCGAGCAGCTGGGACTACAGTTGCCTGCCACAACGCCCAGCTATTTTTTTGTTGCAGTTTGGCTGGGGCCAGGCTTAAACCCGCCACCCTTGGTATATGGGGCCGGCGCCCTACTCACTGAGCCAGAGGCGCCGCCCTCTTGCCTCAGTTTTTCTATTTTTAGTAGAGATGGTATCTTGCTTATGCTCAGGCTGGTCTCGAACTCGTGAGCTCAAGCAGTCCACCAGCCTGGGCCTTCCAGAGTGCTAGGATTATAGGCATTAGCTGCCATGCCCGGTCTTAATAGGATCTTTATAGAAGCACAAAATAGAATGGCCAATAACATATGAAAGCATGTTTAATCTCACTAGTAGTCAGATAAAAGCAAATTAAAACTATAAGGAAGAGGCTGGGCATGGTTACTCACGACTGTAATCCTAGCATTCTGGGAGGCTGAGGCGAGTGATTGCTTGAGCTCAGGAGTTCGAGACCAGCCTGAACAAAAGTGAGATCCTATCTCTACTGAAAATGAAAGAACTGTCTTCATGCCTGTAGCTCAGCAGCTAGGGCACCAGCCACATGTACTGGAGGTGGTGGGTTCAAATCCAGCCGTGGCCTGCCAAACAACAATGACAACTATAACCAAAAGATAGCTGGACGTTGTGGTGGGCACCTGTAGTCCCAGTTACTAGGGAGGCTGAGGCAAGAGAATCGCTTAAGCCCAAGAGTTGGAGGTTGCTGCAAGTTGTGACACCATGGCACTCTACCCAGGGCGACATAGTGAGACTGTCTCAAAAATAAATAAATAAATAAAAATGAAAAAAACTGAGGCAAGAGGATTGCTTGAGCCCAAGAGTTTGAGGTTGCTGTTAGCTAGGATGCCATGGCAGTCTACCAAGGGCAACAAAGTAAGACTGTCTCAATAAAAGAAAGAAAACTATAATGAGATATTTTACACCCATCAGATTGTCAGAAATTTCAAAGTCTGACAATATTAAGTGCTGACAATGATGTGGAGCAATAGGAGTTCTTATATAATGCTAGTGGGAGTATACATCAAACAACTACTTTGAAAAACTGGTGCTGTCCAGTAAAATTGAATCTGCTCATATCTTATTACCTAAGAATTCTACTACTTTATTTATTTATTTATTTTTAGAGACAGAGTCTCACTTTGTTACCCTCAGTAGAGTGCTGTGGCATCACAGCTCACAGCAACCTCCAGCTCTTGGACTTAGGCAATTCTCTTGCCTCAGTCTCCTGCGTAGCTACGACTACAGGCGCCCGCCAGAATGCCTGGCTATTATTTTGTTGCAGTTTGACCGGGGCTGGGTTTGAACCTGCCACCTTCAGTATATGGGGCCAGCGCACTACTCACTGAGCCACAGATGCCACCATTCACTCTACTACTTTAGAGAGGCTCCTCCCCATAAAGAAATACATATGAGACTGTTCATTTTATCAATGTTTGTGAGAACATAAAACTAGAGATACTCTAAATATCTATCAAGAAGAGAAAGGGTAAAAAACATGTGGTATATTTATATAATAGAATACGAAACCAAGATTAAAAAACATGAAGTAGAACTTCATGTAACGTTTGTATGTGTTCTCTTCATAATTCAGGTGTTGAGAGTTAATGGCCATTGTGATGGTATTAATATGCCCTTTAAAAGGTGATTAGGTCATGAGAGCTTCTTCCCTCATGAATGGGATTAAGATCCTTATAAAAGTGACCTCTTGCCCTTCCACCTTCTGTCATGTGAGGACACAGGGTTATCCCCTACAGAGGATGCAGCAACAAGGTACCAGTTTGGAATAAGAGTGCAGCCCTCAGCACACAATAGAACCTGAACCTGCCAGCACATTGACCTTGGACTTCCCTGCCTCCAGAACTGTGAGAAAATAAATTTCTGTTCTTTATACATTACATACACAGTCCCAGGTATTTTGTTATAATAGCACAAACACTCAAAAACTATTGAGTAGGCTCGGCGCCTGTGGTTCAACGGGCTAAGGCGCCAGCCACGTACACCTGAGCTGGCAGGTTCGAATCCAGCCCGGACCCGCCAAACAACAATGGTGGCTGCAACCAAAAAATGGCCGGGCATTGTGGTGGGTGCCTGTAGTCCCAGCTACTTGGGAGGCTGAGGCAGGAGACTCACTTGAGCCCAGGAGTTGGAGGTTGCTGTGAGCTGTGATGCCACAGCACTCTGTCCAGGGTGACAGCTTGAGGCTCTGTCTCAAAAAAAAAAAACAAAAAACAAAAAACTATTGAGTAAAAAAAGGTAGCTGCAGAATGATATGCATAGTATTTTGCCACTAGTAGAAGGTTAAAAACATGTAGAACAATATTAAAGTTGACACAGATATATAAATATGGACTAGAAGTATAGACACATCATGGGAGTAATAAACACCAAATTCAGGATAGTGGCTACCTGGGGATAGGGAAACAAGAGGGGGAGGGAAAGAGGAAGGTAAACCGGATCATGGACAAACACACAATTTATTTCTATAATTATTTAAAGCTAGGTTGTGGCTACAGGGTATTCATATAATAATGTGAAATATTTCATAAGACAAAAAGAAACAATAAGATTTAGGGTCATAAAATTTGGGCTTGAATAGAACTTGTACAAATCCCGTGAGTTCTCTTAGTCTCAGTTATTTTGCCTATGAATAATAGGCCTGCACTAGGAGCTTTACATATGTTATTTTGACCTCACAACAACCCTCTGAAGTATTATCATCCACACCCTACAGAATAAAAAAATAAAGATGGGAATATTGGCAGAAATGAAACAGTTATAATTGAACTCATATTTGCAGCTAGTATGTAAGATTAAATGCAGATAGAAAGCCTCTGAAATGCATTACAGGGATACTTGTTGAAGGACAGGTTGACAGAGATTGAGGCTGGAAGGATTTAGAACAGGAGTGAGTAACCTTATTTCTATCAGGAGCTCTGACACAAACAAAAGAAAACTACAAACAGCCACACATGCATAGAAAGCAACTTATTTTAGTATTTTTTAAGAGATAAAGACATTGAACACCAGATTATTTGCTTTCAAAATTAATAATGAGGAAAATGAATCTCTTTTCAAAAGATACAACAAAGACTGAAAGTAATAATATCAGTGTTGATAAGGACTGGGGCAATGTGCAGCCTCATACACTGCAGGAGGGAGAGTTAATTGATGTAAACTTCCTAGATGTCAATTTGGTAATAGATATAGAAAGCAGAAATGTTTAAAAATGTGTAAATGCCATTTGGCCATTAATTCCTCTTGTAGGCATTTATCCTAGAGGAATAATTGGACGAGAACAAAAAGGTGTGTGTGTATACACATGCATGCATGCATGCACGCACACACATATGCATAAGGATGTGATTTACAGGGTTGTTTATAACAGCAAAACATTAAAAATAAAGTGAATATTCAACAATTGAAGTTTGAAAAAACACATTCTGGTATACTTGCGCAATATAATACTGGACAACTTAAAATGTTATAGATTTTTATATATTGATAGTATAGCATTTTAGTGAAAGATTTATGTTTGCACAGAAAATGTGAATACATAAAAGCTGAAATATTATTAGTAGTTAAAAGTGGTAAGATTATAGTCTCTTTCTCCTTCATTTGGGCTTTCTAATTTTTCTACGATGAAGACAAACTTAATTTTCAAAAGATACAACATACAGATTCACCTTGGTTCTCAATTATGCCAATTAAAGTGGGAGAAGGGAAAAAGAAAAGGAAAGAAAAGACAAAGGAAAGGAAAACACAGAGAAGGAGAGGAGAAGAGATGGCTGGAAGGAGGCAGAGTGAGGGAGGAAATGAAAGAGATGAGGAATGAGATAGAAAAAGGTCAAGAGGCAGAGCAGAGGGGGATGTAGGTAAAGGTATTAGTAGTCCGTGAGGTGAGAGTGTTAAACCTTTTTAATCAGATGACTTGTTCTTGGCATCTCTTGCTGTTCCTGTATGGAGAGGGCAGCAGAATAAGTCATCAGCTACATCACCCCCCTTTCTGTCCTCCCTTCCCCAAAGCTCTAATTAGCTCTCCAGCAGTTTAGGATCATCTATTTTTTTGTGCTAGGAAATAGCTTGTTTTTATTTTCTTTCATAAATCAACATCTATTCTAAAGTTATTTATATTTGTGTTAATTATACAAATAATTATGTGAACATCAGAAAATGCAAACAGAGAAATCAAAGCTCAGCTATAATACATCATATTCCAGAGATAACTGTTGTTAATATCTGTTGTGTAAGCTTCGCAACTTTATTTGTTATTATAATTGAACACGAAGCCACCTAAGGTATTTATGATATTTCTCTCATTGTCTTTTTAAAATTAAACTTAGTATTTTGGGATCATTGTAGATTCACATGCAGTTGTAAGAAATAATACACAGATATCCCAGACTAATTTTTGTTAATCAATTTGTTCACACCACCACATATACTGCTCTATCATTGGCCTTTATCACTTGATGTTTAGAGTAATCATATTTTACATCAACAAATGCACTTTGATAGAAAAACACATTAAGAAAATATGATGCAGGCTCGGCACCCGTAGAACAGTGGTTATGATGCCGGCCACATACACCAAGGCTGGCGGGTTCAAACCCAGCCCCAGCCAGCTAAGCAACAATGACAACTGCAACAGAAAAATACCTCAGCTCAGCAGCTAGGGTGCCAGCCACATACACCAGAGCTGGCAGGTTTGAACCCCAGCCCAGGCCTGCCAAACAACAATGACAACTTCAACAAAAAATAGCTGGACATTGTGGCCGGCGCCTGTAGTCCCAGCTATTGGGAGGCTGAGGCAAGAGAATTGCTTAAGCCCAAGAGTTGGAGGTTGCTGTGAACTGGGATGACATGGTACTCTACTGAGTGCAACATAGTGAGACTCTGTCTCAAAAAAAAAAAGAAAGAAAAGAAAAGAAAATATGATGCAGGGCAGCGCCTATGGCTCAGTGAGTAGGGCACTGGCTCCATATATCGAGGGTGGCAGGTTCAAACCTGGCCCCTACCAAACTGCAACAAAAAATAGCCAGGTGGGTGGCGCCTGTGGCTCAGCGAGTAGGGCGCCAGCCCCATGTACTGAGGGTGGCGGGTTTGAACCCGGCCCTGACCAAACTGCAAAACAAAAAATAGCCAGGCGTTGTGATGGGCGCCTGTAGTCCAGCTACTCGGGAGGCTGAGGCAAAAGAATCACCTAAGCCCAGGAGTTGGAGGTTGCTATAAGCTGTGTGACGCCAGGGCACTCTACCGAGGGCGATAAAGTGGGACTCTGTCTCTACAAAAAAAAAAAAAAAAATAGCCAGGCGTTGTGGTGGGTGCCTGTGGTCCCAGCTACTCAGGAGGCTGAGGCAAGAGAATTGCCTAAGCACAAGAGCTGGAGGTTGCCGTGAGCTGTGATGGCACGGCACTCTACTGAGGGCAACAAAGTGAGACTCTGTCTCTAAAAACATAAAAATAAAAAAAAATACAAAAAAAAAAGAAAATATGATGCAAATAAGATGATCTTCATAAAAGTAGTAAAATGTATAAAATAGCTAGGAATAAACTTAAGAAAGAAATATGCACAGCTTAAATGAATAATAATACTACAAATAAAAGAATTAGAATAAAAGGAAAAATACATCTTATTCCTGGGTCAACATGTATTTTTTTAAACCAAAAATTTCATATTTTATTCTTAAGATTTTGTAGGAATGTGAACAAATGATTTAGGTTTTACAAATATAGAGTACTTGGAAATCTTAAATAAGTTGGTTAATTTGTGGGAATATGCCTAAATTCCTCTGATATTTAAAACTAATGGGATTGCTTATCCACACGGCTTAATCTGAGAGATTAAGGCTACTTTATTCTCCAATATCTAAAGGTTACATCTGAACTAGTATTCATCAACTCATTCAGAGTCCTTTTCAAAGCAAACCCAATTCTCAGTCTAGTTGGATCACAGTGAAAATTAAATAGAAGAAAAGCAGTAAAAATATTTCAGTGTAATCTTGATCTATAGTACTGCTGCCAGAGTAATGTGATTTGCTGTTACTTCCTGTGGTTGTCGTTTTGTTTCTTTGTGGGGAAGTTTTTTAAAAGAAAGGTTAGGCAGTTTCCCTACGCAAAAAGGGAGATGGAAAGACATATACCAGGGATTGCAAAATGGCAGTCCTGAGGGTCACATCCAGCCTACATAAGCAAATGTTTTCTAATTTACCCAGGCCTTTTAAATTAAAATCAGGAAATTTGCATAAAACTATGGATTTCTTGTGTTTGGATCATTCCATAAGCAATCTAAGCCTGTACTCAAATCAATAGCCAAGCAGGGGTGCCACCAACAATATCAAAGAAAATCAGAAATTTTAGAAATAACCTATTTTAATTTCAGCACGCATGTAAGTTCTGGGTAATTTTTTTTCTTTCTTTTTATTTATTATTATTTCTTTTTTTTAGAGACAGAGTCTCACTTTATTACCCTTGGTAGAGTGCCGTGGCGTCACAGCTTACAGAAACCTCCAACACCTGGGCTTAAGCGATTCTCTAGCCTCAGCCTCACAAGTAGCTGGGACTACAGGCACCTGCCAGAACGCCTGGCTATTTTTTGTTGCAGTTTGGCGGGGCTGGGTTCAAACCCGCCACCCTCGGTGTATGGAGCCGGCGTTCTACCCACTGAACCACAGGTGTCACACAGTTTTTGATAATTTAAAAAATAAAGTTTTATTTATGCTTTAGAAATATATTTATCTTAAATACTATTTGTTATTTGGGGAAGGGGCATGTGCCATGTTTCAGTTTGGGACCCCTGGAACATGCAAAGACCAACAGGATTGCCACTTAGTCTTTGGACCTATTATGTAATCAGGATCAACCAGGACTACACCATCTGTGAAAAGAGGAGGAGATAGCACCCTGGTTAGGAAAAACTGTCAGACTATGAAGCAGAAATTAATTCTTGAAATGGTTCTTCCCATTCTTCCCTTGAATTGGCTTCCTTATCTGCATGGTGCTTCCTGGATTTTCTTTTATTTCCTGACTCCCATGCCCTTTTCCCTAGGCTCTTTCCCTTTTTGGACTCACTGACCAATGAGTTCCACCATGTCCACAGGCTCCACGAAGTCCCGTTTCCCCAGGTAGATGGAGAGCTATTGTGGAACAACCTCCTGTGTTATTCTCATCATCATCTTAAAACAGATCCTTCTGAATCCCCCAGCCCAAACCGCTGAGACCCTGAAGGATGTAACCACCTATCCCTTTTGCCCTCTCATTTTCCTAGCTGGGCCAAGTTCTCACCTTCCCATTGGAGCTGGTCTTCTTAAACACCCTATGGGGAGAAAACCAGAAAGGGGATAGGGAGGGGGATTGGGAGAATAGGGGAGAGGAAGGAAGTGAAAGGAAAGAAAGGGAAGTGGGGAGAAAAGGAAATATTCCTAGGAGCAAAAGAAGAGGCTGCAGAAGCATACAACAGAACAAAGGTAGAGGTTAGTGGGGTAGAGTCCAAGGCCACAAATTAGGGAAAGTTTGGAAAACCCTCTACCACAGAGGCAAATGCTTAGGTTTGGGCAGGGAGCAATTCACAAATTTAGAGCATTAGAAGGAGTTCTTACTTACTTGGAGGTATTGGCCATGGAGCTGATGTTGACCCTTTTCTTGGAAGAGGGGAAGAAGAGGAAAGGCTTAATCACTGGAGTGGATTAAGTTTCCTATTTACCTCACCCCTCTCCAGTATACCATCCACACACACCTAGTGTGATGTAACCTTTCCCCTTAGATGCCTCACCACTATCTAAGTGCCTCCTATTCTCCCTCCCGCCAAGGGTACTTCTTCAGCCACACTCTCACCCATCCAGGGCAAGGGGAAAATACTTCACTACTTTGTACAAATCATTGATTAACTATACTATCTGCTCTTTGTAAAAGGCAGGACTTTCGAGAATAGCTGAGACACTCTTGAGAGCCTTTAGAGAGAAGGAATTTTTCTGGAAAGAAAAGTATGAAGAAAAATGTATTGCTAGGCTAGATGAGACTGGACATCACCTGGCACACAGTAGGTGCTAAGACATGTCTGTTAGGTACATGCATGCAAGAATGAATGGATCCTGTCTCCTTCTGCTCCTGCAAAGGACCCCAAGCCTGACTTCATCTCATCATAGCTTTGACCCTCAGCTAAGAACGAGGAAAGATGTGGGAAAGAAGTGTTGGTGGCCTCATGCTCTTGGTTGTTGGTGACAGAAACCATTCTTTCTTTCTTTTTTTTTTTTTTTTTAAGACAGAGTCTCACTATATCACCCTGGGTAGAGTGCTGTGGCATCACAGATCACAGCAACCTCAAACTCTTGGGCTTAAGCAATTCTCTTGCCTCAGCCTCCCAAGTAGCTGGGACTACAGGTGCCTGCCATAAAGTCCGGCTATTTTTTGTTGAAGTTGTCATTGTTGTTTGGCAGGCCCGGGATGGGGTTCAAACCTGCCAGCTCTGGTATATGTGGCTGGTACCCTAGCTGCTGAGCCACAGGCGCTGAGCCAACAGAAACCTTTCGATGGAGATTGAAAGTCTTCCTTGAACCTGTTCATTCCTTTTATCTCTGTCCCCAGATTTTCCCATCCTTATTCTCCTCCCTGTCCTCAGGTACTACACCTTGAGGTAGGGATCCTTAGAGAGAAAGATGTCTCTCTAGTGCTTCCTTTTGATGTATAATAGGCTTGGCCCAAGGGTGAGCTCAGAGGAGCTTCCAGAGGCTCTTGCATGGTCTCTCAACCTGAACGTGTGCTGGCTGTGTCAGGAAAGGTACTCCTCATCTGATCCCTGATATATTAGGGGGGAGGCTAAGAGCAAGGGATGTAGGGCTTAGAATGGGCTAGAAGTAGAGGGCTTTGGAATATTACCTGGGGAGAGAGATGACGTTCACATCAGTCTCCAGCTCTGGTTGCTGTGCTTACTTCCCCAGACTCTTATACTCACAGTCCTTTGAGTATTTACATTGGTAGGGATCAGAGGAGAAGAATAGGTTTTGGGAGCACATGAAACACTGCTATAAATAGCTCAGGTGCCAAGATTTTGGAAAGCAGATTAGTGTCTAAGAGATTATTAGCTAAAAGATTAGCAGGCTATTCCTGCTGGGACAGTAAGGTAGGAGGTTCATTCTGGTGATGTTAATGGCAAGGGAGTTTGAGAAGGGGAACTATAGGGTTTGTGTCTTTTGAGACCTTGAACCTGAGAATTGGGACCAAAGTTCAAGCACTGTGGGAAATAGAAATAGGAGGGCTCAAAGTATAGGCCCTTGTGTTTCTGAAAGAAGAACCTTGTTCCAGGCTACATTAAAGCCAAAGGTATGGGGGAAAATTACCTTTTCCCCGGCCTCCACATTGGGGACTTTGGACTCTTAAAGTCCATGTTTAGAAACCCTGATTATCCTAGCTTATGTGCACAGTAGGAGTCAATCTCCTGTAAGTAGTGTGGGTGCTTACACAGTAGGAGGGGGAAGAGCTGAGTATTGAGCTGTGTGTGCACATGTCTGTGAGCCTTGAACTTCTTTTCTTGTTGAAGAGGAAGGTAGCATAGGATTCCTGGCCCAGGAACAGGTTCCGGCAGGACATTGTATGTAGAGGGAATAGGCAATATCACCCCCACCTAAGGTAACCTCCCCTCACCCAGGCCCCAGCTCTTGACTCTCTTCAATCTCTGAAACTAAGTCCATGCTCTAAGCAGCTTCTCTTGCCTCATATGACCACCTACAGAATTAGAGATATTTTTGTCCCTACAGGTGCCAGGATCCTTACAATGGCAATAACAAAGTAATCTTGCTTTCTTGACTGTCCTTCCTGCAGAGCCCAGGCTCAAGCTTCAGGGGCATGGAGAAGGTAGAGACAGAAACTCCAGACTCTGGAGATCTAGGACCCTGACCCCCTCCATTTCCCCTTAGAACTACTGGTCATTAGTATTTATCTATGTACACGACCCTCAACCCTGCAATGAGGTGTCCATTCCTCAGAGGATAGCTATGGCTGTAAGTCAGAGGAGTGGGTGGGTCCTTCCCTAACTCCTGCTCCTTACTGAAGGCCCTGGACAGTGATCCAGTATTCCCTTTGCATAGTTAACTGTCAGGCCCTGCCATTCTTGGGCAATATGTACCTCAGAGCCTTGTTTAGTTGCTATAACTCCCTCCTTCTCAGGAGTTACCAGATAGAATGCAAAGCCAAGACTGTAGGGACCATAGTGGGATAGAAACTAATGCTGGATATATAAGAAAGAGTCATATACATGCCAAGAATATTGTCTGTGGAGAAAGCGAAAAGCTGGAACGAATCTATTTTGGACTAGTCTTTAGCCCATTTTTGTCTTCAAATCCACACTTGGGGCTCCTGTCTCCCTTTCAGCTTTTTTTCTTTTTTGAGACAGAGTCTCACCATGTTGCCCTCAGTGGAGAACCATGGTGTCATAGCTCACAGCAACCTCAAAATCTTGGGCTCAAACGATTCTCCTGCCCCAGCGTCCCAAGTAGCTGGGACCACAGGCACCCGCCACAGCGCCTGGCTGTTTCTTGTTGCAGTTGTCATTGCTGTCCAGCTGGCCCAAGCCAGCTTCGAACCCATCAGCTTCAGTGTATGTGGCTGGTGCCGCCATAACCACTGTGCTACAGGCGCCAAGCCCCCTTTTAGGTTCTTACATATCCCCTCTGTCTATTCATGTCTGTGGGCCTCTTAGTAGGAAGAAAATAGATCTGCTAGGTCTTTAATTTATTATTTAATTATTGTTGAATTCATTAGTATGATTGAACTTCTTCAGAAGTGTGTGCATTTTTTTTTTACTTTACAAATAATAAAATGCACAAATATTAAGTGTAGTTTAATGAATTTTTACCTACTATGGCAGGCTGAATAATGAGCCTTAAAGATGTCAGTTCTTATTGTTGGAACCTATGAATGTTATCTTTTATGCAATAGGGACTTTGCTGATGTAATTAAATCGAGGATCTTGAAATGGGGAGATTATTCTGGATTATCCAGGTAGCCCTTAAAGTGTAATCACTAATCTCTTTATGAGAGAGACAGAGAGAGATTTAACTGACGGCAATATGAGGACTAAAGCAAGAGACTCCTTTGGTGGTTTTGAAGATAGAGGAAGAGGCTACCAGAAAAGGGGAAGAAATGGATTCTGTCCCATGGTTTTATTATAGTCACAGGTGGCTGTTGTAAGGCAGGCATGGCCCTGCTGATATCTTGATTTTGGCCCATCAATACTGATTTTGGACTTCTGACCTCCTGAACTGTAAGAGCATAAATGTTTATTGGTTTAAGCCACCAAGTCTGTGGTAATTTGTTACAATGTCCATAGTAAGCTAATACAATTGTGTAAATACACATGTAACTACCAAACACATCAAGACATAGAACATTTCCATTTCCCAAGAAAATTTTCACATACCCCTTTCTAGTTAGTAGTTTCCCAAAGAGAACTATCACCATAGTTTTAGTGTGACCAGGAACACTTAACATGTTACAAGGATGCAACTTTAAGAAGGCAAAAGAATGCATCTTGCAGTTTTTTTTTTTTTGGCCAGGACTGGGTTTGAACCTGCCATCTCTGGCATATGGGGCCGGTGCACTACTCTGTTGAGCCACAAGCGCTGCCCTTAAGAATGCATCTTTAATTATGGAGTAAATGGCCCGTATAATAGATTGGTAAGAAAAATATTTTCAGGTCCTTATCCATCCTCCTTCTACAGTTCCCAATGATATTCCCAACTAAGCCTTCCAGTTAGGAAGTGATGATCAGATTTCTGCATGAGGAAAGGATAGGTTATCCAGTAAGGTGTTGTAGCAGATAGAATTGCTTACCAACTCAATAGTCATCTCCCTCTTCCTTCTTGTGAGTAGAATACTCCAGTCTTAAAGGTATCCTACCCTCCTCCATGTGATTCTGTGCTCCTCTATGTCACGCACAGTCATTTTATCCCCCTTGCCAGTGATCATTTTATTTACAGGCTTGATGAAATTCAGGCCACTGAGATGTGAGGGAAGGTATGCTGGAGAGATTCTGGAAAAAGTTTCCTGAATGATAAAAATAAACACACAGGTAGAGAGGCCTTCTTGTTCTACCATTGAATATTGCCACATTTGGATGCAGTGCTTGAATTGCAACAGCCACCTTGTGACCATGAACATTGCTAAACAACATGCTGAAGGTTAACAAATAAGAAAGATGGAAAGAATCAGGATTTTTTTCATGATATTGTTACCAAATTAACCACCTCCAAAACCACACTCTCCTGGACTTATATGCAAAACAATAAATTTCCTTTTTTGAAAAAAAAAAAAAAAAGTCAGCTGAGTTGAAATTTTCTGTTACTGCAACTGAAAGCATACTAACAGATTCAAATGGGATGTGGACAAGGGCAGCTCAGCAGGGAAGGATGGAAAGGAGACAGATGGATCGAACAGCAGAAAGAGACTTCCTATGCTGTCCTAGGTGCTGGACAAAATGATCCTGGTCTATGCTCTAAGGTTGTTAACAGCCTTGCTCGAGATAAAGACGGACATTTAGAAAGACCAAAGGGGACACTACAGAAAAGACATATAGATGAAGCTAACTTGGGTACGATTATATAGTGCCAGTCACTTTCCCATGATTTTATTAGTAAGTTTGGATAGCCAGGGTTTCAGATCACTGTTTCTTTACATCAAGGTTGAATAATCATCTTGTTCTACTTACTCTTCGCTGGTGACCTATTTTTTTCACTGCATCAAGAAAACCCAAGCAATTGGGGTAAACCTCCCACACTCTCTAAATACACCTATGTTCGAATTCCTAATAATGATGAGGAGGACACCATGCTTGCTTTTTTACATGCATTGTCCCATTTTCTTCTCACAACGATTTAGGTGCTAGTATCCTCACTCTACATATAAGGAAATGGATGCTCAGGAAGACTCATCCATATTCACATAGCTGATGGATGATGAAACTAGAGTTCAACCCTAGATATAACTCCAAAGCCTTCATTTTTTCCCACTATATCACTTACCTTCTCTCTCTCATTCCTTTCCTTCTTTCATCCCTTCCTCCTCCTTCCCTACCTTCTTACTTTCCTTCCTTTCCTACTGTTGCAGGAAGATGAGGCCCAACAGAGATAAAGAACACCCAAAGAGCCAAAAAAAAGAAAAGAACACCCAAAGACCATGTTTATAAGAGGAAAGGCTTTATTTACTGGCTGGGAGCTTTCAGCATAGAAGAATTCCAAATGGCCACGTTCCCCGACTGGCTTGGTCTTTCCTTTTGCATAGACAGTCAAAAAGTTCCAACCCACAGGTACCCTTCTCATTGGCCAGTTTGAATCAAGTGGGAGATTCTATTCCAGCCCCTACAGAACTACAGTATTTCACGGAACAAGTTCCAGGAAATTAAGTTTACAAATTTTCAAGAGCTGAATCACCATGGAGAAGACCCTGCAGGTGTATCCTTGTGGTCTCCTTGAGAAGACCTGTTCTCCTAGACCTCACCCTTCTCAGGTATCCTCTCTCACTACTAATTCAGAGAAAGAACTTAGAAACTATGCCTTTTCCCCTTTTCCTTCTTTAGTCTCCAAGGAAATGTCAAACGTTGTGGAGAATCTGTCATTAAGACATTTAAGAATATTAGATGGGGTGGCGCCTGTGGCTCAAAGGAGTAGGGCACCGGCCCCATATGCCAGAAGTGGCGGGTTCAAAACCAGCCCTGGCCAAAAACTGCCAAAAAAAAAAAAAAAAAGAATATTAGATGTAAGGAGCTAGAGAGGACTGGAACAAACTGAAAGAGTAGGGCAATGGAAGTACATCAGCAATAATGGCATCCATGCATCTTATTTATCTCTGTCAGGGAAAGAAGACAATAAACTTTTTCTGCATACTACATGCAAGTGGATGTGTCCTATAGGAAACAACACATATAGGCTTAGATTATAGATGTGGGAACCAATCAATTCAATAAATTATAACTGAGTCATTCATTCAATAAATACTTTTTGAACACTTGCTATGTACAAGGTACTTGTTTTCTTAATTTTGAATTGAAAGCCTTTTTTTGGACAGCAAGGCATATAATTTGAAAGAAAATATTTATAATATATGTTATGATAATTTTACCTGGAAGACTGTGGGAAAGACAGAGGTAAAACAAGTACATTGTCCTGAAGGAGCTCTGGGTCTGGTGTGGGGGTAGGAGAATCAGAGGAGATAGAAAAGATCACAAATGCCTATAATTCTAGGCAGCTTGTGGTATGTGCCATAATCTCTGTAGAAATCAAATGGAATAATAATATGAGAGAGGAAAAGATAAATTTTGATTGGAGAGATATCTGTATGCTGGAGTCTCTTGGTCATTAGAATTATTAATAACTTCTAAATCGTAGTTGAAATCTTGACAGCGAATGTTCTCAGAGACAGGAGGAGGGAGAAGGAGAAAGAGATGGTGGAAAGGAGAGGTGGGGAGGGGAGGGAAGGTAAGAGATGCCTTGGGGTAAGGCTCAACGTTTGGGGGAAGGAGGACAAAAAGGAGACAGGGAAGGAGTCAGGAAGAACATCCAGAGGAATAGGGGAACCAGAATAATGTTACAGAAACTAAGGTGTAGAAGAGTTTCACAGAAGAAAGTTTGTCTGATTTGTCTAGGGTGAAGTTAGCACAAGCTAGGTCTATTGGTTAGGGAAGGTTGGGAGAGGAGGCCTTTTCCTGAAGTAGCCACTGGATGGCAGTGGCGGCGGCAGCAGCAGCTGCAGCTGTGTCCGAGAACAAGCAGAAACCTAGCAGAGCTAACCCAGCCTGAAGCAGTAGGAGCAGGAAGCTGGCTCAGGCTGGGGCTTCTCTAGTATAGTGCTTCCCTTGGAGTGTGCATCAAACCTCAAATAACACTTGTCTTCCTCTGAAGAGGCCAGGTTTATCCCTGGGAGTAAAGTAATAATGATACAAAATACCTTATAGATTTTGCAGCATTTTATGACTTCAAAGTGTTTCCACACCTATTATCAGTACCATGTGCTAACCGATTGCACTACTGGAGCTCCGTTTCCACACCTATTAACCAAGTCAATATTCAGGAAATCCTAAAAGGTTGGTATTATCACTCCCATTTCACTGGTGAGGAAATCATGGAACAAAGAGGCACCTAGGATCATATAACTAATAAATAGAAGAATAAGGGTTTGAACTCAAATCTATTGAGCTTCAAAAACCTGGGCCTTTTATGCAATATCACAGTATCAGCTGTCCAAGACTCGGATTACAACTGCTTCAACTGCTACCTTTTATCTCACCTCCTATCCTGCGACAGGGCAAAGATCTCCAGATTTCCCCCATCCATGTTTCTGGGCTTTCCAAAAGATCTAGGCTGTCCTTTCACTCCCAAAGTCCAGCTGGGTAATACTCTCAGGACAGGAGGACCAGGTAAAGAGTCCCCATTGCTTCTCAGCTCCATTCAGAGTAGATTCTACTCCAGCCTGCTCAACCCTCCCCAAAGTCTCTGCCACCTCAGCTTCAGAGTCCTCTGGACCCAGAGTTTGCCTCTAGTCCCTAGGACATCCATACTTACATAGCCTTGGCTCCAGGAGTCCCAAAACTAGAGCTGTTGACAATTGAAAGCCTAGTTCCCTGGTACTAGACTCTAAAACAAACATCTAGGCTTGTTCTTTGTACCTTCTTCACTATTCAGACCAGGGTCTCTGGGAATGATTGAGTGAGATGAGGGGGCTATGTAGGAAGGGGTGGAGCCTATAAAGGAAATTTGTTGGCTAGTTTCCTTAGGGAAGCATGAACTGCCTCCTGGTCATCTCTTACATGTGTAACAGACAACTCAAAAGTTACAGGCTGAGAAAATGAACTCCCAATCTTTCCCCAAACCTGCTGCTCTCACAGCCATCTCTATCTCTGTCAATAGTAATTCCTTCTAGTTGCTCAAGCCAGAGATTTTGGAGTCATTTTTGATTTCTCTCTCTCACACCCCACATCAATGAATCTTGCTGTTTCTATTTTTAGAATCTATCCAGAATCTGACCCCTTCTTAACATCTGCAACACTATTGCCCAGCCTATCACCATCTCTATTGGCAATAATCTCTTTCCTGGTCTTCCCTCTGTATACCCAGCTCTGCAGTTTATTCTCAACATAGACCTGGCCAGTGAGTCTTCAGATCTTGACACTTATTTCCTCTAAACCCTCAATGTCTTCCTAGTCACTGAAAGTAAAAGCCTAAGAGTCCTTACATTTGCCTCCAAGGACCTTCATGACCTTGTCCCTGTCAAACTTTCTGACCTCATCTTCTACTCTTTCCCTTCCTCACAGT
>CAUYRH010050255.1:0-14203 GCA_963574655.1 Perodicticus potto
CCCTTCACATATGCACCACAAGTGTGATCTCACCCTTTATCGTCTCTCCCCCCACCCTCTCCCTCCCCTTCCCTCCCTCACCCCTTTCCCCGTCTTTTTGTGCAATAAGTGGGTTGTAGCCTTCGCTGGAAAGATATAAATTTGCTTCATGTTACCCTTTCTCTCCTGGGAAAAGCGCTCTAATTACCTGCATCGGCAAGTGCTCCAGTTCGCCAGGCAGTATGGCAACGTCCGTGTCACCCCCTGGAGGATGGCTACCATCTGGGGGGGAGCCAGCCTCCTGTCCACCTACCTGCAGAGTATGCGGGACCTCCTGGAGATGACCGACTGGCCCTGGGACTTCTTCATCAACCTCAGTGCAGCTGACTACCCCATCAGGTAAGGTGGCTAGTGACTCTAGGCCAACCCAGTGTGACAGCCTCCTGCCCTTCATGGAGATGCCACAGAGAGCCTATGCTGGTCTTCATAAGATCTCACAGCATAGGATGCAGATTGGACCTGAGAATCATTTATGCATTCATTCATCCACTCACTCATTCAACGGGTATTTATTGAACATGTGGTTTTTCTAGCTCTGTAAGGATGTCCCATTGCACTAAAGACACTGAAACCCTTATGCATGGAGCTTTCATTCAAGTAGAGAGACAGGCCAGGCACGGTGGCTCACACCCGTAATCCCAGAACATTGGGAGACGAAGGTGGGAGAATTGTGTGAGACCAGGCTGGGTAACATAGAAAGACCCTGTCTCTACAAAAACTAAAAAAAGAAAGAAAGGAAAAGAAAGAAAAGAAAACAGGGACAACAGCAAACAAAATGAGTAAAACAGTATAGTATAAAAATAAAGCAAAGGGCAGAAGTAGGCCAGGGTTGTTATTTTGGCAAGAGTGACCAGGAACATCCTCATTCATAAGAATGGAAGACGATGAAAGAGTGAATTGCTTTCTTTGCCTGTGGAGAAGGTGGTTCAGGCAGGGGAAATATCAGGGGCTGAGCCCTGAGGTGAGGATGTGCCTGGTGTGTGTGAAGAGAAACAGGGCTCAGTGTGACTGAACAGAGTGAATGAGGGGTAGTGTAAGAAGAGACACGAGGTCAGGGAGGAAATTGGGGCTAGGTCATGGAGAGTCTAGAATTTAGCTGTTACTCCAAGCATGATGGAAGCCACTGGCATGTTTCGAGCAGAGGAAGGACAAAGTCTGTCTTAAATGTTAAGCTCTAAGGGGGCAGAGTGGGAGAAAAGTGGACACATGTCTGACAGTCCAGGCGGGATAAGTGGACACATGTCTGACAGTCCAGGCGGGATCACAAAGAGCATCTTCACTCTGCGTGAGACCCGTGAGTGTTCCTGCCTGGCCTTTTTCAAATTGTAACAAATGAACTGATTGGCCACATTTGAAAACTAGGGGAATTTGTGTGCAACTACAGATTCCCAGCTTCTCGGGGAGGCCTGCCCTCTGGTCCCACAGCCTTCTCAGTCACCGTTGTCTGGAGCCTGTGGTATCGCCGGTAGCCCAACAGTGGCAAGAAACACAAGCAGTGGCAACCTTCACGTACCACCAGGAAGGCCTGTCCCTTTGCAAGGACACCAACTTTTAGTTCTTTAAAATAGACCATAGCAAAGAAAACCCCCTAATGAACCTGTAAGACAAAAAAAAGAAAAAGAAAGAAAGAAAGATAGTGAAGTCCATTTCCTATGGAGAGGGCAGCTCTGTCTTTGCCTATGTCATCTTCCTGATTTGTTCACAAGGGAGAGAAGCAAAGTGGATCGGGGTGAAGGTGACAGCACAGCAGGATTGGTGACAGCATTTCTAGGAGAGCTAGGTGATGGTGTCTTAAAAGAAATAAACTTATATTGGGCGGCGCCTGTGGCTCAAAGGAGTAGGACACCAGCCCTATATGCCAGAGGTGGCGGATTCAAACCCAGCCCTGGGCAAAAAGTGCAAAAAATAATAATAATAATAATAATAAATAAACTTTTATGAGGGTAGTTTCCAAATGTGCATGGGAATATCAAGAATAGCATAGGAGGCTTGGCGCCTGTGGCTCAATGGGCTAAGGCGCCAGCCACGTACACCTGAGCTGGCGGGTTCGAATCCAGCCCGGACCAGCCAAACAACAATGACGGCTGCAACCAAAAAATGGCCAGGCATTGTAGCGGGCACCTATAGTCCCAGCTACTTGGGAGGCAGAGGCAAGAGACTCACTTGAGCCCAGGAATTGGAGGTTGCTGTGAGCTGTAATGCCACAGCACTCTATCCAGGATGACAGCTTGAGGCTCCGTCTCCAAAAAAAAAAAAGGATAGCATAGGAGCCCTCAGATGTGCATCACCTGGGTCAGCTTACAACCAGTCTTCTTGTCTTTGGATTTTCATCCCCTTATCACACCCCTGGTTTATTTTGAAACAAGTCTAGGATATACTATAATTATATCTCAAAAAGATGAAGTCGGGCAGCGCCTGTGGCTCAAAGGAGTAGGGCGCCAGCCCCATATGCCGGAGGTGGTGGGTTCAAACCTCACCCTGGCCAGAAACTGCAAAAAAAAAAAAAATGAACAAAAATGAACTCTTTCCTCTTTACCATCATCTGTATAATGATTACACTGAAAATACTACCATTAATATTAAAGTAGTATTAATATGAAAATATTAATGTCATTAAGTATCCAGGTCACATATTCCCAAGAGGTTGGGTTTTGGGTTCAGATCCAAATTAGGGATAGAAGAAAGTTTTCTCTTTACAGCCAGAAATGGCTCCTCCCGTCTTCACAGCAGGGTCCTTTGTCCCCATCTTTAGTCCTGGCCTGGGGGAATCCCATCCTCTGCTTAGAGACCATGGCCCTTGTTGTGGGGCTGGAAGGTGAAATCTCTGGTCAGTTTGAACAAGATACACCCAACACCCTTGAAGCTGAGAAAAGTGACAGGCCCTAGGAGGACACCTGTTTTCTTTTGTTCATAGGAGAGCAGGAATAAAGAGAGAGAATAAAGGGAGCGGGGCTTGGGATAGATCATTGCTGGCAGATTTTTACTTACCATCATTTATTCTGTCATTCAGCAAACATTTATTGAGCAGCTACTGTGCTGGGCCCCAAATAGTGAATTTCATGAACAAAAGCAATGTGGCTTCTTCTGCTCCCGCCCTCCTCGGGGAGCGCATGTCTGAGTTGAAAACATGGGATTAGATAATCATGTGTGAGAGGCAGTATGCAGGAAGCCGGGGCTGTGAAGAAAGGAAGGTGGGGGGGAGAAAAACAGCAGGGGCATGGTCAGGAGGGCAAGAAGGCCTCTGTTTAGACTGGAGACAAGGGACCAAGTAGCAGGGAAACCAGAGAGAGATGATTCTAGACCAGGATTTCCCACCTCCAGCACTGTTGATACTGGGGATAGGTAATTCCTTGCCATGGAGGACTGTCCTGTGAATTGGAGAATGTTGGGCAGCATCTCTGGACTCTTCCCCCTTGATGCCGGGAGTAACCTTTACCCACTGTGCCAACTACAAATGTCTCCAGATGTTGGCCAGTGTCGCCTGGGGGCCAAAACCGCCTTCACTTGAGAACTGCCATTTCTCATAGCGGGATCAGCCAGAGCACATCAGAAATGAAACTGTGGCATTTGTGAAATTTTAAAAAATGGACTGAGTGTAGCAACAAAAGCCTGAGAAGAGGTGAGTTTAGTCACGTCCAGGGTGAGAAGGGATTACAACATTCTCCCTCCAGCTTCCGTGAAAAGACAGAGTTCAGAAATGTCCCCACGTGCCAAGCGTGGCAGCTAACATGGCAGACGCCCCCTTCACCTTCACAGCAAACCTGCGTACACATGGGCAGACTGAGGCCTGAGTCGTGTGGTGGTTCCATGACAGTAGGGGTGAGAACCAGTTCTGTCTGGTTCCAAAGGTAGTCTGCTTTCTGCTACTTTCTCTGGGAAGGTGGTCAGGCCCAGACCGGTGAAATGGCCCCAAGCTGCCTAGAAACCACAAAGGAAACAGGTCCACACCTTGAGCTATGGCTGGGAAGGGTAGTGATTAGACTGCCTGGTGGCAGGAAGGTCAAGGAAAGGTACTTGGAAGCTACCTGCTACTTGCAAATCTGAGGACCTGTGCCCATAGTTAACAAGAAGTCCTCAGACATCACACCAGCCCAGGTCAGAGGGCAGCACTGGGGTAGAGACTTCTTGAGGTGTGCCTGCTGGCACCCCCTGTGTTGTGTTGACTTTCTTTTTTTTTTTTTTTTTGAGACAGAGTCTCAAGCTGTCACCCTTGGTAGAGTACTGTGGTGTCATAGCTCACAGCAACCTCTAACTCTTGGGCTCAAGCAATCCTCTTGCCTCAGATTTTCTATTTTTAGTAGAGACAGGATCTTGCTCTTACTCAGGGTAGTTTTGAACCCGTGAGCTCAAGCACCTGCCTCAGCCTCCCAGAGTACTAGGATTACAGAAGTGAGCCACCGTGCCCCGCCTGTTTTGCTGACTTTCAGTTGAAGCCATACCTGTGGCCACTTCACCCTCAGAGTCCAGTTCTGCCCAGCATCCCTGAAGGTGAGTGCACAGACTTTCATCAGATCATGTAGGGTTCTAGTCCAAGTTCTACCACTCAGCCAGCCTTGTGGCTGGGGGGAGTGAATCTACTGTCTGTGAAATTGGAGTATAATAATAGAATCTAGTAGCCTGTTGGGTGCTTGCAAGATGCTCTGTAAGTGTCAAGTCTTTGTGCCTAAGCTGCACCCAAGTTTGCATCTCCTGTCTCAGAGATCCGGTCTCAGACCATGGGCCCAACCTATTTGGGGGTTCAGAGAAGACAGTCAACTTATTTATAGCTTTTTTGGATTTAATGTTCCAGGTCACCCTGTGTCTCTTTGTCTTTCTCTCTTTCTACCTCACTGATCTCATTTCCGTGGTGCACCCCCCTTCCCGATTCTCCTGGCCACTTCGCTTTGCCAGGCTTGTGGCCAGAGGCACTTCATGCATCAAGCACGACTGGTTCCTCTTGCTGTTGTTTTCATGAAGTCGCCCCACACAAAAACATATGAATTTTGCAGATGAATGGTTTTATCCTGGGCAACTCTGATAGATTTTCACATCCCATCTGCCGCCCCATCTGTAGCTCCCCAAACCACTACTGCTCCCATCCCAGGAAGGAAGAGCAAATTTAGGAGTCTTCTATATGAGGCAGGAGTGCCTACATCACACACTTCTAAAAGGATCTAAGTTGGGAGACATTCAAGGGTAGCGCCGGCCCGTGGTGGCTACTCAGAGCTGTTCTATGACTTGCTATCACCCTTCTGAGCCCCCTGGCTTGCCCTACCTGGGGGACCAGGCTCTTCCTCTCTTAGATAGTAAAGACTTGCTGGTCCTTACTGGCACTAACTTTGTTTAGGCCCTGGATGCAAACAGCCTTGTTTTAGATTCTGTGCTCACTGACTGGCTGCGTAAATTGGCACAAGCTGCCTTAAACTTCTGCATCTCAATTTCTCTACCTTAAAACAGGCAGAATATTGGTACCTACTTTAAAGGGCTATTTGGAGGGCTTAATGAAAAATTGCATGTCGAGAGCTTAACACAGTGCCCGATGCATAGAAAGCGCTCGATAAATGCAGGCTATTATTATAGCAGCAAATAGCATAGCCTGGGCACCATAGCAGGAACTTCACAACCTGAGTAGTTTGATAGAGTTAAAAGAGCAGTAGGCTATGTCTTGAACTCATGTCTCTATCGCAAGTGGGAAAAGCCAAGTTGGGGTTGAAAACTGAATGTTTTGAGAAAAACAATAGACCCAAGTCATCTGTGATCATGAAGAATATTCCTGTATGTGGCCTGTGCAAACTGAGTGTGTTTTAAAGACCCTGTGCCTTCCTGCTCTACTGTTGACATGAATTTCAGGTCCACATGGGCTCTGGTCGGAGCTGGTTATGTCCCCAGGATGAAAATGGATGTTTTTAAACTCTGAGACCCTGATAAGTTCTTGAATCCTCAAAAGGCATGATGGTTTTTTTCAATATACAATAGAGCCTCTGTAAATTGACCACCCAAGGGACTGTAACAAACTGGGTACTATACAGAGGTGGTCAACATAAGGAGCTAGGCCTCCTGTACTCATATGCACATGTGGTGCATGTCTAGTCTGTGAAAATTAGGTCAACTTGAGGTGGTCAGCTATGGAGATTCTACTGTATTTCATTTAGTGAAGCAGAAAACTATGCCCAGCATATCTTAGATTGGCCCCAGGAAGGGTTGAAAACAAAAGCATTTTGTCTTATCACTTGATTTGGATGAGTGGTAAGAGGCCCCACACCATCTGTCCTTCTCTAGGGCCCAAGTCATATGTGAGGACAGAAGGGTTGAGTGGGTCCACCGCCCCTCCCAGAGTTCACGCTCAGTCTGTGGAGTGTACAAACATGCACGCATGTGTGGAATAGTGTGTGTACATATAGAAGCTACTTGGCAGGGGAAAACTGTATGCATTTTTCAAGCTAAACCCACGATCATCAACTACTTCTGCCTATTACGAATCCACGGCAACAAAGTCTAGCCCAGCGGGGCCCACCATGTGGACATTTAAGTTACGTTTACTATAGATTCAAACATCTGCCTCAAGATACTACCAGGGCTGCAGGCTGGGAGCACCAGGGCTGTTCTGCGGTGCTTCAGCAGGAAACATCAGCTGGTAAAGAAAGGAAGCAGATGGCCGGGGCTTCTGCTCTCCCCAAACTCTCCCCAAACTCATGATTTTGTGGACCCAATCAAGCGAGAGTAACCCCCTGACTAATAGTGCAAATGCTTTAAGTGAACCTACTATGTGTCAGGCCCTCCATTAGGGCATTTAATACACCTTTTGTCTTAATCCTCATTCCTCAAAGCACAACTTCTACTAGGTAAGTACATTTAAAGACATTAGTATTAAAACAGAGCAGAGTTAGCTTTGCAGGGAGGTCAAACCCTTGATGACATTCAGCATAGTAGCCCTGAGATTTGAAATTAAATTAACTAATACGGCTGCCCAGGCATCTGTGTACCGTGGCTCCTGGACTTATCATTCCTTCAGTCTGCTAGTGGCTATTGAATGGGTCAAGAAATTCCAACTATTAATTGCAAACAGCAATCACAGGACATGCATACATATGTGGCATCTGGAAGGCTTACCTGAGGAGGCAGCTGTGAACTGAGACATGATATGCCAGGCAGGAGTTAACCTTCGTGAGGAAAGCATTGCATGGTCGGGGGGTGGCGTGGCCAAAGGCCCAGTTGTCTGGTGTGTCTGAGGAGCTGTGGGGTTTTTAAGGGGGAGTTATTATGTTTGAAGATCAAGAGGTCATTTTGGCAGCTGTGGAAGAATAGTTGGAATGGGGACCCAAAGACTCAAAGGGCAACTCAGTGGGGTGGAGCAGAGAAATGAGAAGCTTAGCAGCCTGAGGCAAGAGTTAAGGTTAGGATGAGCATGTGGCTCACGCCTGTAATCCTAGCACTCTGGGAGGCTGAGGTAGGTGGATTGCCTGAGCTTACGGGTTGGAGACCAGCCTGTGCGAGTGCAAGACCCTGTCTCTAAAAGCTAGCCAGGCGTTGTGGCAGGCACCTGTAGTCCCAGCTACTGAGGAGGCTGAGGCAAGAAAATCACTTAAGTCCAAGAATTTGAGATAGCTGTGAGCTATGATGCCACAGCACTCTACTGAGGGTGATAAAGTAAGATTCTCTTTCTCAAAAAAAAAAAAATAATAATAATAAAATAAAATAAATGAAAGAGTTAAGGTTAGGAGACCAGGTCGGAAGAGAGCCAATTGTAAGCCGAGGACAGCACAGCCTACGCATTAGGGGAAGGAGGTGGGTGGAATGAATATAAGAAAGAATGTGAGTGGAGACCCCTCTTTGTCTCTTGTTCTTAATTTTTTAAATTGTGGCAAAATGCACACAACATAAAGTTACCATCTTAATAAACATTTTTAAGTGTACAGCTCAGTGGCATTAGCACTCTCACATTGTTGTATTACCATCACCACCATCCTTCTCTGGAATTCTTACCATCTTGTAAAATAGAAGTACTTGCCCAGCAAACAACAATTCCCCTTCCCTCCTAGCTCACCCCTTGGCCACCGCCACTCTACTGTCTCTGAATTCATATAAGTAGAGTCATACAGTATTTGTCTTTTTGTGATCAGTTTATTTCACTTAGCACGATGTCCTCAAGGTTCATCCACATTGTAGCATTTGTCAGAATTTCCTTCCTTTTTAATGCTGACAGATATCACATTGTAGGGATATGCCACATTTTTCCATTCATCCATCAGCGGACACTTGGGTTGCTTCTACCTTTGGGCTATTAGGAATAATGCTGTCATGAACACGGGTGCCCATGTATCTCTTCAAGACCCTCCTTTGGGTTCTTTGGAATATATACCTAGAAGGGGAATTGCTGAGTCAGATGATAATTTCTATTCTAAATTTTGGGGGGAACCACTGTACAACCTCCCATAGTGTCCATATGATTTTACATTCCTACCAGCAGTGCACAAGGATTCTGATTTCTCCGCATCTTCACTAGTACTTGTTTTTCTCTGTTGTCTTATTTTTCTTTTTTAAGTTTGTAGAGATAGTGTCTCATTATGTTGCCCAAGCTGGTCTCAAACACTTGAGCTCAAGCAATCCTCCTGCCTTGGCTTCCCAAAGTGCTGGGATTATAGGAAGGGGATACTACACCTGGTCTTGGTTTTTGTTTTTTGTTTTTTTTTTTTAAAGAGTAGCTATCCTAATGAGTGTGAGGTATTTCTTGTTGTTTTAAAAGAGTGTAAGTTATTGAAACCAAGGGCCCTCACACCCTTGGCAGCTTTAGACAATCTCCCTCTTGGTGGAAATGTGAGGTTAGGTATAGGGAGTTGTCTTTCCACAGGAGCTCTCAAATGATTCTTCTAACTTCTTCCCAACCCACATCAGTCTTTCTTATCATTCCCCGTTTCTTTGCAAAGAACCATCCTCCTGCTCAGGTGAAATCCTGTGTCCCCTCTCCCCACTTCCCTTCTCTGTCCCCCTCACCCTGCATGTTTTCACACTAACCTGGACATTTTTCTCATATGCATTCCCACCTGTGACATCCAACATCTTGGCCTGGGTCAAACCCTCATTGCCTCCTACCCAGGCTATCAGGACAGTCCCTACCTGGAACTTCAGAATTCCCAAAGACAACATAGGCTGAGCCAGAACCTGCAAACAGGCTAGCGCTTCTCAAAGCCATTTCCTGAGCACCTACCAGCTGCTAGTCCTTGGGGATACAGGGCTCCTTGTGTCAGGGGCAGGAAGACGGCCCCTGACACAGGGAGCTTGGCATCTCATGATGTGCTTCTCAACAAGGTCAAATCAATGTTCTGTCTGATTTGCAGAAATTCTGGGCCCCACCCTAGATCACTTGAATATAAACTCCTTGTGGGTGACATGAATCTTTATATTTTTTAAAGCCCCCCTCCAGATGATTGTATAAAGTGAGGGTTGACAACCACCAGTTGAGGAAGAGAGAAACATTTATCACATAATACAGAAATAAATTATAAGGTACATGCTATGTCAGAAAATGTTAGCCTCAGTGCAAAACTTTGGGTATGACTCTCCATGCTACAGGCCACTTTTTCAGTATTCAAACCACTTTTGAACTTGGGATGTTCAAAGACACACACCCTATTTTCTGAGACCCCAACGTCCCTGGCATGAAACCATCCAACCAAAGCTCCACCTGGATTATTCGTGAGCCTGAAAGGGCATATCTCTTCGGGCTGTTCATGAGATGACTGGAAAAACATGTCAGTAACTATGCCATTCACAGTTGTGTTTGCATCTAGTAAGAAAATAAACATATCCTTGGTCCTATTATTTTTCAGTCTGCTGGAGCACACTCCTTTTGCAGAAATGCAGTGGGCTTCCCTCTTACCAGCTGTTCTGGGTCACCTGAGCAATGTTTGTGGTTAGACAGCTCTTTAGGGTTTCTGGAGACCAGGACTAACAGAATATCTTCAGGATTAATAGAATGAGGCCAGAGTTTTCCAGTGCTCATGAGGCTAAATTGAGAAGCACCCAGGCCCCTCAGAAAGCCAGGGGTGGTCCTGTCAGGTGAGGACACCCATCCTGGCTGAGGACATTCCCAGAAGCATGTGGAGTTGATAAAATCCATGTCAAAGGTCACAGAGCAAAAGACAAGAATTGATGTAACTGTTACACCCAAGGGATGCTGCCATTTGGCTGAAATATATTCCATATTGTTTTCTTGCTTGCTGTTTTGTCTGTTTATTTGGCTGCTTTTTCACTACTGGTATGGAGAATTTGACGGTTCTGTTGGAGTCATGGGTCCATTCATTGGCCATGAGAGAATAGAGCACTTTGGTCATTCATTCATTCATTAAACGAATCCTTGTTGAGAGCCTATACTAGATGTGGGGCAATATTGTAGAGCAGCACAGTCCAGTAGAACTTCCTGGAGTGATGTCAGTATCCTATTGCTGTGCCATCCAGCGCAGTGGCCACCAGCCACAGGTGGCCTTTCAGAGCTTGAAATGTGCCTTGTGGGATTGAGGAACTCAATTTTACATTGGATTTGATTTTTTTTTTTTTTGAGACAGAGTCTCAAGCTGTCACCTTGGACAGAGTGCCGTGGCATCCCAGCTCACAGCAACCTCCAATTCCTGGGCTCAAGCGAGACTCTTGCCTCCGCCTCCCAAATAGCTGGGACCACAGGCGCCCACCACAACACCCGGCAATTTTTTGGTTGCAGCTGTCGTTGTTTGGCGGGCCCGGGCTGGATTTGAATCCACCAGCTCAGGTGTACGTGGCTGGTGCCTTAGCCCGTTGAGCCACAGGCGCCGAGCCGGTTGTTTTATTCTTAATGGATACACCAAAATATCTCCTTAAAGTGACAATCTTCTCTCAAGCCAAAATATCTCCTTAAAGCAACAATCCTCTCTCAATTTTCCTTTCAGATGTGTTGTTTTCCTTCTCTGAAGCTAATGAGTTACCCATTCCAAATATTTCCATGTTGCTTTTATGACCAGCATAACCTTCACAGAAAATGTGGAAAATTAGGTCTACCCTCCTCAGCCTCCCAGAGTTCTAGGATTACAGGTGTGAGCCACTGCACATGGCCTCTACTGGATTTTAGTTAAAAGCTTATAGTAATACCTTTATAAAACATTTACAGCATATGGCTTTTCTGCCAGCCTGTAGGAAAGACTCAGCCTCCTAGAATTCAATTTCTAGAATTTAGTCTAAATTTTTTGTTTTTATTTCTCTCTCCCTCTTTTTAAAGAGATGGCAGAGGGATCTATGTCTGTACTTAAACTCCTGGGCTCCTGCTCCAGCCTCCCAAAGGACTACAGGGTCATGCCACCATGCCTGTTGGTCTTTTTTAAAAGGCTGCAAAGTTCAGTGTCAGTGGGTTGAGTGCACCAAGATCCTGGTAATGAGTCAAGGAATCCACTGTTCTGGAGTGGAAGAATGTTGTGACTTAGAGTTCACCACTCTTTTTCATTTGTTTTTTAGAGGCAGGGTCTCACTCTGTTGTCCAGGCTGGAGTGCAGTGCTGGATCATAGCTCACTGCAGCCTTGAACTCATGGGTTCAAGCGATCCTACTACCTCAGCCTCCTGAGTTAGGTAGGACTACAGGAGCACACTACTAGCCCAGGTAATTTTTAAAGTTTTTTTAGAGAGAGGGTCTCACTATGTTGCCCAGGTTGATCAAACTCCTGGGCTCAAGTAATCCTCCTTCTTCAGACTCCCAAAGTGTTAGGATTATAGGTATGAGCCACCATGCCTAGCCTCAAAGTGGATTTTTGTTTTGTTTTTTAGAGACAATGTCTTGCTATATTGCTCAGGCAAGATTCAAACTCCTGGGCTCAAGGGATTCCTATCACATCAGCAGCTGGGACTACAGGAGCATTCCATCACACCTGGTTATTAAAATGGATTTAACTATCCTACCTGAACTGCTCTTTCTTTTCCTCTCTTTCTTTTCCTTTTCCCTTCCCTTCCCTCTGTTCCCTGCCCTTTCTTTGAGACAGAGACTCACTCTGTCACCCTGGGTAGAGTGCCGTGGCATCATAACTCACAGCAACCTCAAACTCTTGGGCTCAAGGGATCCCCTTGCCTCAGCCTCCCAAGTAGCTAGGTCTACAGGCACCCACCACAATGCCCAGTTTTTCTATTTTTAGTAGAGATGGGGGTCTCACTCTTGCTCAGGTTGGTCTTGAACTCTTGAGATCAAGCAATCCACCCACCTCAGCCTCCCAGAGTGCTAGGGGTAAGCCACTATTTCCTACTCTTAATTCAGTGATTTGTCTGTAGAGAGCATGCAATAAATATTTGTGGAATATTGAATTTATGAATATCTGTATCTATATTGTAATTTTTTTGGTGGCTATCTTTTCAAGTAAAAAAATCAAGGCATATGGTCTGAAAAAGTGGAGTATACCTTCTAGACTATGTGGCAGAATGTATGAAATATTACCTCAGAAAATATTGTATAACAATGGAGTTAAAACAAGTCTCTGAATGGAATTCAGGGGTCCTTCAACTAGAATGGGAAAAAAAATCTTTGTTTTTACTCACGTTCATCTGAAATCTAGCATTTATTTCCCATTGTGAATGTTTTGCCTCACCCTCCCACATAGCTGGGACTATAGGCACCCAACACAAAGCCCAGCTATTTTTTTTTTTTTTTTGCAGTTTTTGGCTGGGGCTGGGTTTGAACCCACCACCTCCAGCATATGGGGCTGGCTCCCTACTCCTTGAGCCACAGGTGCCCCTGATGCCCAGCTATTTTTTAGAGGTGGGGTCTGGTTCTTGCTCAGGCTGGTCTAAAACTCTTGAGCTCAAGCGATCCACCCACCTCACACCTCAGCCTCCTAGAATGTTGGGATTACGGGCATGAGCCACTGTATACATTTTTTTTTTTTTTTTTTTTAGACAAAGTGTCACTTTGTCGCCCTCAGTGCTGTGGCATCACAGCTCACAGCAACTTCCAGCTCTTGGGCTTTGGCGATTCTCTTGCCTGAGCCTCCCGAGTAGCTAGGACTACAGGCGCCTACCACAACGCTGGCTATTTTTTTTGTCGTTGTTGCAGTTTGGCTGGGGCCGGGTTTGAACCCGCCATCCTCGGTAAATGGGGTCTGCGCCCTACTCATTGAGCCACAGGCACCGCCCTCTTTTTTTCTTTTTGAGACTCACTATGTCGCCCTTGGTAGAGTACTGTGGCGACACGGCTCAGCAACCTCAAACTCCTGGGCTTAACAGATTGCCCCAACCTCCCAAGTAGCTGGGACTACAGGCACCTGCCACAACGCCCGGCTATTTTTTTGTTGCAGTTGTCATTGTTTAGCTGGCCTGGGCGGGGTTGGAACAGGCCAGCCACTGTGCATGTGGCTGGCCCCATAACCTGTGCCCATAACTGTGCTACAGGCGCCAAGCCTGTATAAAAAGTTTTCGTTTCAGGCTCGGCGCCCGTGGCTCAGCGGGTTAAGGCGCCAGCCACGTACACTTGAGCTGGTGGGTTCCAATCCAACCTGGGCCCGCTGCAACCAAAAAATGGCCAGGCGTTGTGGCAGGTGCCTGCAGTTCCAGCTACTTGGGAGGCAGAGGCAAGAAACTCGCTACAGCCCAGGAATTGGAGGTTGCTGTGAGCTGTGATGTCACAGCACTCTATCCAGGGTGACAGCTTGAGGCTCTGTCTCAAAAAAAAACAAAACAAAAACAAAAAATTTTTTTTTTCGTTTCACGTTTCACTTTATTATTGTCACAGATTTCTTGAAATATCACTTTAACAATTTCAGTAGTTGGCTCGGTGCCTGTGGCTCAACGGGCTATGGCGCCACCCACGTACACCTGAGGTCGCGGGTTTGAATCCAGCCCGGACCTGCCAAACAACAATGGTGGCTGCAACCAAAAAATGGCCGGGCATTGTGGTGGGTGCCTGTAGTCCCAGCTACTTGGGAGGCAGAGGCAGGAGACTCGCTTGAGCCCAGGAATTGGAGGTTGCTGTGAGCTGTGATGTCACAGCTCTCTATCCAGGGTGACAGCTTGAGGCTCTGTCTCCAAAAAAAAAAAAAAAAAAAAACAATTTCAGTAGTTGGCTTGGCGCCTGTGGCTCAACCGGCTAAGGCGCCAGCCATGTACACCTGAGCTGGCGGGTTCGAATCCAGCCCGGGCCCGCCAAACAACAATGACGGCTGCAACCAAAAAACGGCCGGGCGT
>CAUYRH010050259.1:0-41815 GCA_963574655.1 Perodicticus potto
ATAGAGGGGACATTTCTTAAACTGATAGAGGCCATCTATAGCAAACCCACAGCCAATATTGTATTAAATGGAGTTAAATTGAAATCATTCCCTTTTGTTTTTAACAGAGCCTGTCAATAGTGAGCCTGACAAAGCATGTTGAAGGATATATCCAATATCACTCTACTTCCAGCAGTGTTCCCTCTTTCAAGTTCAAGTTGATGGTGTCCATTTTCATAGCTATCCTTTATTTACCTATGGCATACAAATCATCAAGTGAACAGAAAAAATGCTGAGGAAGACAAAGCAACAAAAACTTAACATATTCAATTTCTCACAGTTGTGGCTTAATACCTTGAACATCATTATAGGTGAGTTGTCTCAAGGAGAAGCATTTTTATGTCCAAAGGAGATTATTTTACCTAGCATGTCAACTTTAACAAAAGTGTTACCAGCGTGAAAGGAACATCTTCTTGGTGATAGAAGGTGGCGTGCTCGAAGGATTACTATTACTTGTCCAAGGTCAAAGAGCAACAGCCAATGAACGCAGCAGGGAGGAAAGGATAGCACCGTGAAGATCAGGATCATGTTTACACTTACTTTGTTAAGGCTAAATTTATTTTTTAAGTGAGAAGCTCTACCTTTATTAAAACAGTTAATGTCCAAGAATAAATGAAAATATATTGAAATACATCTTTTTCTTCCAGGCAAGGGAATAAACTAATCTTTAAAAGAATCCTAAGGTCTTAATGCTGCAAAAGGTACACTTTAATCTTAGTTATCTTTCATCATCGGGGACACTGGCAGATATTTGGTCTTTAACTACAGTGTGTCATGACCTGTAAATTAATTCAGATGTCGTATACACCTTAGCGCCTTATCTGTGTATTTAGTCAGTGAAATCTCCCTCAGCATGTTTTCCCAATACATAATGGTGGTTTTATATACAAGATGCCACTGAGTCTATATATGATAATAGAAAACTATCCAAAGATAAAATTCTACCTGAAAGGTAACATGTAATTTACTAAGGTAAAAAGAAATGCTGTATACATTCTCGCCAACTGTTCCACATACTCACACATATTTTTCATCAGGTAATGGTAGAAAATGTTTATTCTTTCCCTATCTTTAAACATTTGCCTCATCCCTGTCCTGTGCAGACTACTATCATCCTATTTAAAATGATCCTAACATGTATGCCATTTATCTGTCCATATGGAATATATATTATACTATGGGACCCTGGGGTTTATTCACATGTGTAATATATAAAATAACATATGGATGAGAGAAGTGGCATATATAAAATAACATCTACATGAGAGAACTGTGTTCCCTTTTGCCTTTGGAATTGTAGGTATACATTTCTTTTCTTGTGTATGTGACATGGGAAGGAAATGATAATATTTGGGGTCCTCCTCTTATTCACAACAGGCAGCATTTATCCACTTTATATTTTCTATTCACCTAGCACACACATGGAAAGGATCATTTTAGTACTGACAGTTGAGTTGATCACAGCCTTCCACTCTAATTTTCCACTGTCCTAACAGTGGCCTGGGAAAGCACTCACGTGCCAAGTGCTGTGGTGATAGGCCTGAAGCGCACAAATGGGCCTGCATTTGTTTAACTGATATCATTCACCAACTGCTCCATCCCTGAGTGGCACATTCAGCTACAGCAGGCATATTTTTGCAGCTGACTTATTTCAATGATAAGGAGAAACTGTGGAAAGATAGCCTTTGTTCTTAGCAGAAAAAAAAATGTTCAAGTTTTTTTGCTGTTTCCCTGCTCTTTTCTTACACTTTTGTTATTAAATAAATCAATAAGAATACATAAACAAACAGGACTTTTAGAATTGCTGCAGATAAGTAGGGAAAGAGCTATCTAGGATGAAGCCACATCATCTGTTTGATCCCTCCTTGTGGCAAGTTGGACTTTCACCTATCTATGACACCCGCAGAAGCAGAGGTGGGGGTCCAAAGGTATGGTATCACTTACATCTTGCCCTACAGTGTCTCACAGTTGGAGGGCAGGATGTATCGATTTCCTTCTGAACCCAAAGCTGCTGAGATCTCTTCTCTTGAATTGTCCAGAAGACTTGTAGTTTGAGTTAAAAGTTCTTATTCTAAAGTTTCAGCTGAATCTGGTCTCAGCTAGCAGGTAAGATGGCTTTTGCAAAGATAGAGTGCAAAGCATGCTTTCAGTTTTCAGTCCTGAAAGCGGTTTTGGAAAGCTTTGTATTGTTGAAGGCTTTTTCCTCCTGGTTGGACTCATTATTACCCTTTTGTGAGTAGTATTTTGCTTTTTCGAATAGCTTTTTCTAAACAGCTTTCTCTGGTGGAAAATCCAATTTAGTTGCAAGCAATATTACCACTTCTGCTGCTTTATTTTTCTTCCTCCATGAAAGGAAAATAAAAGATTACGTGTCAAGACGAAGATGTACAATTTACAGCATTAGCACTTCTATTAATAAATTTATGCAGCAATTATCTATCTTCACATTTTGTATTTATTCATGAAGAAGACAGCTTCTTTATGTTGCAAGAATATATTTTTTCTTTAAAACACATTTTATTTTCTTCGATCTTAAGCTTTGGTCCCCAATTTCCATTGATAGTGGACACGTGGGAGGAAGTCCTAGCTAGCTGCTTGCTAAACACACCCAGAAATGGAGTAGACTTTGGCTGTAGATTTAATCTCAAGTCTACTGTAATTTGGGTGGTGTTCAAGATGTTCCTCAATACAGTTTCTTTCTTAGGAGAACTAACCTTTCCCCACTTCAGGCAAACCCTGCTTCATTCAAATGATTTGAAGGGAGCTGCTGTCCACATTCTGTCTGCCCCCCAAACTGGGTGATCAGAACACTCCCTCCCTTCCTTCCTTCCTTCCTTCCTTCCTTCCTTCCTTCCTTCCTCCCTCCCTCCCTCCCTCCCTCCCTCCCTCTCTCTCTTTCTTTTTGGCCCACATATCAGTGGCAGGTTTCCCACTGGCTACTATCCTGAACCTTGCTCCCTACTCATCTTTAGGCTATTCATAAAATATATCTCATATACGATTATATTTGCAATCTCAAAGACTATTATATTAGATTATATTTCCAACTCTAAATCATAAATCCTTTTTAACCAAGAGGTACATAGAAGCAATAAAATAAATAAAACACGTGTTCTTCTTACTTTTCCCTTTGTAAATTGCCATCCCTCTGGGAAGCAGACTATTGCATGGCTGAATTATCTTCATCACAGAAGCACAATGTGGATATATTGTTGTTATGGTGAGCAAGATGAGACCACCGGACAAACTGAAGAAACCAGTTAGGAGCCTTTATTAAGACTGGCCAGCCTGATGGACTTCTAAGGTCAGAAGAGCAGCACTGATCAGTGTAGGGACAGAGTTTTTATAGGGTAACTTATGCAGGCTAAAAAACAATGAGCAAACAGCCAAATTTCACAACCAGTATGTACAGAAGCAATTTAGTTACTGCTCAACTAGTTCAGCAAGAAAAATATTTTTTAGAACAAGGGAATCAGCAGGCCCCTAAGGTGATTTTGAGAATAATGGAATCAGCAGGTACTAGTGGTGCCACCAAAAAGGCCTCATCCTAATCTTTGCCCCATTACCTCTTCCTTCTTGTTACTTTCCCCAATGTTGGGGGTTATCAGTGCTTGGTGGGCTGAATTTCCCTTTGTGCCCACCATCTCATTGTGCCAACGTATCCTATGTGTTTTAAGAACCAGCTAATCTCCATAAAGGAAGCCTAGTTGTAAATGACAAATGATAATAATGATGTAAAGGAAATGTAAGATACCTGATTTGCTTTTGTTTGGATTTAATTTTGGCTTATTTGCTGGAACAAATATTTCCATCACAGTATTTCTTTGTATCACATTTTATTTAAGTCACTTATAATCTTAGTATAGTTGAATATAATAAGAAATAAATCCACTGTTTTTAGAGTTATTGAAAGTATACTCTATTGATACTGGAATTTCTTCCTCAGTCGGTGCTCGGTCTCAGGGATTCGAAGAATGAACCCACAGACCACAGAGCAGTGGTAAAACAGGATTTTTATTAGACATAAAGAAATACAGAAGCAGTAAAATTCACCAGAGCCTCTGGAAAGGGGAAGACCCAACTCAGAAAATCTCTCTCTGGGACTCTTTTTCTCGGGGTCTATATTACATTTTGGTCAGGACTTGGTAGGTGGAAAAACATCCTTTCCAAGTTAATGAGTGCATTAACAAATGAATGAATGTAGTCCCTCCTCTACCTGGGCAAGGTTATCAGGTCTTTACTATTTTTATCTCCAAAAAGGGATTAGGGTGTGTGCTCCATACTCTAGGTGGAACTACCCAAAATGATGTAGGCTGCTTTGTTCATGACCTTGCGAGAGCCCAGAGGATGTGGCCTGGAACAGGCAGCCTGTTTGCACCTGGAAATGGGGGTCTGAGGCTGAGCTCACCTGGGCCTAGAGACGAAGGGTCTCTGTCCATGCCTTAGTGGGGGAATCCTATATCACTATCACTCAGTGTAGTTAAATATAACAATTAAATTATATAATCACCTAGATAACCATTTTTATGTTGAAAATATAAAACACAAAGCTGCCTCAATCATATTAATCTCTTCATCTATTTTCCATTGTTGATTCTCTTTCTAATTGTGCATTTAATACCATATAATAATTATGAATCTAGCCATTAGGAAATAAACTATGCAGACTAAATGTCTTTTGGTCCCCAAGTATCTGGGATGTTTTATGAGCACTTATAAAAACCACACCTGGATTTTATGTATAATAAGATTCCCAAGAGAATAAAATATCTTCAAGAGTATAGAAACATATATTGGCCCAAGTGAAGAGTCAAAATGAAAAGGAGATTGTTTTTTCATAATCTCCATTATGTTGTTAAATGAAAAAAATGTAAACTTGAATAAAATGGGCCAAAACAAATTCTACCTACTGATAAATAAAATTAAAACATCTGCATCTGAAAACTACTAAGTACTTTTAAATAAAGAATTAGTTCAGATCAGCCATATGTTTTGAACGATTAATATTTCTGAGGGAAGTAGGTCTTTTATTCAAAGGAATAGAATACATGTTATTCAACCTTATTAGACAATGCCCTCCCAATGCTCTGAGAATTATTAGAAATTTAAGGAAATTGTATTTCATATTGCCTACTTTATTCTTTGAGGATCATCTTTTCCAAAGCTTTGACTACTACATATGTCATCCACTGCTTTACACAGGAGAGGATAAGTATGATATAAAAACCACTAAGTAGGAAAACAAAATAGGTACAATGATTAAGGTTAAAAAGCAAAGCTTTAGTTAAAAGCAGTCATTACTAGTTTTATTCTCCTTAGAAAACATCCAAAACAAAAACCATCATAGACTAGTATAAAAGAAATTATTTATTAAAAGAATAGAAGCAGCATGAGATTTTAGATAATGATAAGCCTTTATCTGAATAACCCTTAGTCATTGTCAGCACCATGGAACCATAAGGCAAAAAGGCAGTAAGAAGTTATCATCCAGTCTGAACTACCAGTTGAATACAGTCAGCACATGTCTAGTAGATTGGCGAAGCAGGAATGACTCACTTTAGGTTGATTCTTACACATAGACAATGATGTTGGATTTATGTTTTTAAAACATGAGCATGCAAACATTTTGCTAGGCCCTTTTTGAGCAATTTGAAGGGCTCCTGCTTGTGAGCTCCTTCCAAAGCAAGCTTCATTATCTTTATGCTAATTTCACCTCTGAGCCAGAGTGACACACATCACTTCTCAAAGACTGTGGCCAATTCTTCCCCCAACAATGTACTCTCATCAAGAATCTAGGACACATGTTGTTCAGCCGGTCACACCGGGACTAGGTTGCCCGTGCTCAGGTCACCAAATCCTAGCCCTCTTTAAAGCTGCAAGAGGGGCCATTTAAAAAAAAAAAAAAAAGAATCTAGGACACACACAGTATTTTCTTAACCCCATTTTAAAAAAAGAGATCAATGGAAACCAATGACAATGATGGTGGTCACTAGGAAACTACACTTATCTGAGAATAACCTGACATGTACCCACCCCAACCTACCTCAGGGCAGTTTGTGAAGTCTCTTCTACATCCAGGAAGAAACTAGGCAACAGAATCAGAAAAGGAAAGTGAACCATTGAATTATATTTGTAAATACTGATGATATTAGGTGTCTTATCAAATGCAAAAAGTTTTTTTCATTCAAGCAATCGTGATTACACTACGATTTTCCTATGCTATCCTGTGTTACCTATTAAACAAACCAAAAGAATCACTAATCGGTCAAAGTCATAAGAAGAACAGAGAATTACAAAACTGGGTGGTACCTTAGAGATTGCCAAAACCAACTCTTGAATTATCTAGTTAAGGAAACTGGAGGTATAAAGGATTTGAGTGACTTCATAAAGATTTTGCTGCCAGAGAGTAGCAAGATTAGTTTTAGAGCTGAAGTATTAACTTTAAGACAAGTTACATGTACAGATAACCAGATATAAATTCTAATCTAAAAAGCCTTTTCTCAGATCCCTTAGACTTCTTCTTTCTCAAGATTCAATAAAAGAACCACAAATGTGAAAAAATTGACATTAAAAAAAAGAATTATAAATTAAATGAAGACCAGAATTAGCGTCCTGCCTCTGCCAAGTAACATTGGAAAAGATAGACATGTACATGTTTTAAGTCTCTGTTATCTTACTTATTAGTGGCAGCAATAATATTTTCCCTGTAGGTGCCCCAAAGCTCTTATGTCAAATAAAATAATTGTGCAAATACATAGTAACTTATGAAGCCGGTTCTACAATTATAAAACAAAAAATTTAAGAATCCCTGTACTGGGACTTTCCAGCCACACTTTTCAAACTTCTTCACTTCCTCTTTTATTTGTCTTAACTTAATGTTCTCTGATTTTTTTTATTATATAAAAAGCATATCACATTTCTACAAATTACTATTGAATAGAATCCAAATTAAAATTTAAATGAGTGCATAGCAGTAGTAAGAGCAGTGCCTCTTCTAATTTTCTTAGTGACTTTTCCAAATCTTACCCCTTTTCCTCATTTCAATCCCTCTAAATATAATTCATTGAGTAAACGTAATTAATGAAATGGGTCTTCTAATTTATGTCACAAACTCCTGTGTTTCTTTGCATTTCTGTCTGCTTTCATCTTTTTTCCTTTGGTTATAATAGAATTAAGGTTATCCCTCCTCTTTAAGACTCATTCCTCTACTTGTGTTTCATATTACATCTCTCTCAGCCTCCACAAAGTCAGCCTTCTAAGAAATGGTTCTCAGGTGGCACCTGTGGCTCAGAGGAGTAGGGCGCTGGCCCCATAAACCAAAGGTTGTGGGTTCAAACCTAGCCCTGGCCAAAAAAAAAAAAAAAAAACTGTAAAAAATGGTTCTGGAGCTCATTGTCTCCACTTCTTCATGGCCCTTTCAGTCCTCAACTTCCTTTAATGTAGATACAGTCCCCACACCACTACCAAATGCCTTTCTTTGGGGTCACACATCCTTCCTGATTACACAAGGCCAATCAGGTGACCCCACCCACTGTAAATTATTTCCATTTCACAGCATATTTTATTGCTTTCTGGACATACCTCCACAGTATTTTTTAAATTCATCTTTCAAATATTGTATTATCCAAGTTCCTGTCTTAACTTTTTTGTTTATTTGTTTCCCTCTAGTCATGCTTCCTCGGATTCTCATGGTAGTCCACGGTTTCAAGTGTCAGCTGCGTGTGTTTGATGTCTCCCAAACCTCGATTTCCACCTCCGAACTGATTGATTATTGAAACATGACTCATACATCATGTACATGTTGACATTTATTTGTCTCTGCTAATGGCACTTCAGACTCAATGTGTCTAAAAATGAATGCTTCTTCAGTTGGTTTTAGCTTTTGTTTATTTTCAGTTTGAAATATTTACTCCTGCTTTTTTCCTGTCTTAAAAGATGGGACAAACTTTCTGTAATATTCAATGATGGGATGAAACTTCTGTATCATTCCTGACTCCTTCTTCTTCCATATTCTCCATATTAACTTTATCCCCAATTCCCTGGATTCTACCTCCAAATACAACTTATTTCTAATCACTTCTCACTATCTACACTACAGCTACTAATAATTCATACCCCATTATTTCTCACCTGGACAACTGCAGAGACGTTATAACTCCTTTTTGCTTCCTTCTCCCAATGTATCCTCCTCTAATCCATTTTCCAGGCACTGGGCTAAATTATATTGCTAACATGGAAACCTGACAATATTTGTATCCAAAACTAAAATGTATCAATAACTTATAATTCTAAACTTCTTAATATGGTCTGAAAGTCTCTTCATTAACTGGCTTCTTTCAATATCTTCAGCAATAGTGAATTGTCTCCACTATTACAGAAGTTAACATTCTCCTTGACTCTAACCTGTTAATTTTCCTGAAACATTCTGCATAATATTTCCTCCTAACTAATTCCAGTCCTTCATTTAGTTTGAAATCCACTAACAAGGATGCCTTTTCTGATTGTGAACTCTTTTCCAAAATGCTATCTAGAGCAAACTACTTCCCTCACTAAAACACTGTTGCATTATATTTATTTACCTATATGTCTCTATCTACTACCATAATATTGGTAGGATTCATATCTGCCTCATTCTCTCTTATTCCCCATTTCTTAGAACCAATTATGGCAAGTAGAAATTAATTGATAAAACAATTGCAGAACATAAAAGATATCTATAAGAACATAATAGTGCTATCAAATTACCAATGTTCTTAGCAAAACAAAATGAACGGAGAAAAAGAACAATTTAGTGATTGTTTTAGAGACCTATACAGACATTTGTGTCTGATTTAAACTAAAATTTTCAGTTTCTATGGAAATACATGTAGAGCAACTTTAAATTAAATACACTGTTGGTTGTGAGCTTTTAGAATTTCAGGTAAAATAATGACATGAGTATTGGTCCTATTGACCCTCTCAGAATTCCATAGATGTAGCAAAAAAAAAAAAAAAAAAAAAAGGAAAAATTTTATTGATGTTAGTAATAAATTAAGCATATAATGTTCACATTTGTTCACATTGCAGTAAGTCGCTGCCAAGAGTGCTGTGATACAGGCACAGGAAGAATGAATTTTTGTACACATGTCAAGGCCATAAAAATGTTCACACTTTTTTGACACAGTCACTCTAAATCTAATAAGATATGTTCAAAATATGAGGGTTATGTACAAAGATTTGCATGTAAAGTCGTTCTGTCTTAGGTTTCCTCTAACCCATCTGAGTCTCAAACTTCATTGGTGATTGATTGAGGGAAAATCCTCTCAGAAGAAACCATTAAGAAAGTGCGTTCATAGGACAGGGAAAGGGAAATAAGTCAAGGCAGCATTTCAGGTAACATACCAACTCTAAACCCATTCCATGTGTCCTGGGATCTACAATATCAATAATGTTTGGCTCTGTATGCTGCAAGGGATGGGCCTTTTGTACTTTAATACCCTGTATTGCTTTGACAGCATAATCTATTAGATCTATTATCCTTTCTGCTTGTAGCCAAATGTCTCCTGTAGCCTGTGAGAATTTATAATCAGGAGCACAACTAATGGACAAATGTAAAAGTGTACAGCACACCCCCTGGGTGAAGGGCTCCACCACACATTGAACTCTAATAACCACAATGTACCTAAACATTTGTGCCCTCATATTAATGTGAGAATTTTTAAAATAATTAATTTAAAAATAGAATAAGCTGGGTGGCACCTGTGGCTCAAAAGAATAGGGTGCCAGCCCCATATGCGGGGGCAGCGGGTTCAAACCCAGCCCTGGCCAAAAACTGCAAAAAAAAAAAAAAAAAAAAAAAAAAGAACAATTTATGAGAAACAAATGAAACGAATTTCTGAGAGGGACAATGGGCATACAAAAATGATACCTTATGTCTGATGGATTCCAGATGAAATACAATGACTGAACATAAACATTGACTAAAGTATTTTTTTAAAGTCATAGTTAGGTGGAAGAAACATGGCAACAATAACTTAATGGTTATGTTAATCATTCTGAAGACAGATTTCCAGGCAGTCCTTTAAATCTTTCAGTTTTTAATAACGATTGTGCAGGGTGGCAGGAGGCCGCCAAGGCTTGGGCTGGAGGTGGCGACTGCGAGAGAGAGCGCGGTGCAGGCGGCCAGCTGGCTCCACGCGCGGCCCTTCTTGATCTGGGTGAGCGGCCGCAGAGGGCCTGGAAGTCCGCTGTGTGTGAGATCGTGGAGCTGCTGAGATGGAACGAGGCGGACCACTGGCAGCGCAAGCTGGTCATTCTGAGCCTGGCCAGGTTCTACAACATCCTGACAGCGGAGCAGAAGGCCAAGGCCTTGAGAGGACAGCACAATTTCGACCATCCAGATGCTTTTGATAATGATTTGATTCACAGGAATCTGCAAAACCACGTGGAGGGCAAAACCGTTGAAATCCCAAGCTGTGATTTTGACCCACTCAAGGCTACCAGAGCCCCTGTGGTCTACCCTGCTGAAGTGGTCCTATTTGAGGGCATCTTGGTGTTGTATAGCCAGGAAGCACGGGACACGTTACACCTGTGCCTCTTCGTGGGCACAGACTCTGATCTCAGGCTGTCGGGGAGAGTACTCCCGGACTTCCACCGGGGAGCGACCCCAAGCCCCAGTACACCACCTTTGTCAAACCAGCTTTCGAGGAGTTCTGCCTGCAGACACAGTAGTGTAGGATGCTGATGTGACCATCCCTCCTGGGGCTGACAACACGGTGGCCATCAGCCTGATCGAGCAACATATTCAGGACATCCTGAATGGCCAGATCTGCAAAAGGCACCGAGGAGGGTCCAATGGGCGAGCCACAGGAGGACTTTCTCTGAGCCCGGAGACCCCTCTGGGATGCTGACATCGGGCCAACCGTCCCACTTGGAGTCCAGCAGCAGGCTGCAGTGAGGGACCTGCTGCTGCTCCGGCCTCCTGGGCAGGGCTCCCGACAGGCATATGTTCAGGGACTGAGCCTACAGATGCCGTCTGCCCCCGGGAAACGCACACGCCGCTTCCCCTCCGTGCACGTCCGAGGGCAGCGTTAGGTCTAAGGCCTCCTTCTTGAGTGGAAACCCAGACGTGTCATTCCAACTGAATTGGCTAAGATACTGACGGGGCGCTTCCGAAGTTTCCACCTGCTTCCTCAGGTTTCAGGAGGTTTAGAAATCACTTGGGTCACTGAGAAATGCCACGGAATGTGCAGTAAGCCTGCTTGCTTCTGCAAGTAATACAAATCATGGCGCTGTTGGGGAAATCGAGGAAATAGGCTAGACATCATGGCTGGCCTTGTGGTGCTTTGAGTGAACCCAGACATAGGTTTTCTAGCTGGATGCGGTTCACACATGTGTGTAACTAAAATGTTTTATGAGAAAATTCTTTCCTTTTTTACGTGGTACACGTTTTAATGTTTTCTATTTTATTCTATCATAGCACAAGGCTGGTTGTGACCTATGAGCTTAATTTCATGGTTGCAATCAAGAGTGGCAAACACCGATGTGGGAGGCCACAGCAAGATGGCTCCCTCCTCTGCTCCATGTGTCAAGGTCAGAGAGGAGGCAGGGTTCCTGCCGTCCTGGCCCCAGGAGCCTGTGCAGCGGGAGGGTGGCAGCAGTCAGGTCTCCCGGCTGGAATGAATGGCGTGGCGTCTGAGCACAATCTTGCCCTGGGCCAGGCCCTCCCACCCACAATCAGGAGCCCCACGCCAAGGTGCTGTGCGTGGACAGGCTGTCCCCAGTGTGGCTGGCAGCCACACCCAGGGCATGTGCTGGTCCTAGTGAGCATGGCTGCTTGCAGCCGGTTGGTCTGCTTCACCCCAATCCTGAACTCATGGCCCTTACAGACAATGTTCATCTGTGTCCAACTTTGTCTTCCCTCCCACATGACAGCCATTTCTGTAAAGTATCTTTTGTCCCTGTCACCAGCCAAACTGCACAGGCAGCTCTGGGCTTCTTTCCATCCAGTGTAACTCTTAGTATACACAGACTTGGGCTGAGGTGAGCTCCAGAGCTGGTTTCTGTACCTGTTAACAGTTTTGTCAAGCATAGGCCCCTTTGGAGGGGAACCAATAAATAACAGCAAATACAAAAAAAAAATTAAAATTAAAAAAATTTAATGCTTATTTAATTTTATAAAATGGGAAGAGAAAGAAGGTTTATTTTTGTATACAGTATGGACCCTAAATGTTTATACCACAGCATGTATTTGTATGTTATATACCCACACATAATCTATAGCTTATAAGAGCCTGTGTTTTAAAGTACAAAATCAGAAGATATCTCTAAAGTCAGAAAATAAGAAAACCAGATAAATTATGACTCATAATAAAATAACATGTTATAAACCTATATGAAGATCTTGGTTCACCCATGTAAATACAGTAAATGGAAAGCCAAATAACAAACATTCAAGCACAACGTTTTCAAGAGCAAAACTGTTCAAATCTCTGCCTGCCACTTAATAAATGCATGCCCTTGGCAAGTTACTTTATCCTTTCCAGTCTAAGCTTCTTTATCCATAAAGTAGGGGTAATAATAGTACTTCTTTTAGAATAATATGAGAATTAAAAGCACTCCATGGGAAAATAATTTAGAATTTCAGTTAAAGGACACTCAGTAGATGATAAAGTTATTGTTATTACATAATTAATATCTAATATTTATCAAATTTTATTCAATCATCAGGAAAAAAAACATCTTTCACAGATAAGCAGTTTAAAAAGCAGATAAAAATGCCTTGTAAGTTTTACTATTTTTAGGTAATCACTAAAAAAATATAGAATTCTTGCTTCTCATTAGTACTAATATAGAAAGGTTTCCCCAAATAATGAGTTTTGTGGGAACAAAGGTTCTTAAGACAAATATGAAACGAGAACATTTTTGTAGGTGGGAAGTGTGATAATTTAATCACCTGTGGTAACACGATTGGCTGGAACACCAGTCGTAAAATTTTACAGCCAAAAAGGCAGAAAGGTAGAAAAATACTTATACTATGTGTAAGAAATAGATGCTCCCTTTGAAAATTGGGTAACAAAAGATTCTGACCCAAATGCCACAGGTGCACCATCAGATAAAGTTATTCATTAAAGCATCAATGAGTATTTCAAAAAGTGGGGAAAATGTTTTATTTTAAATTTGTGCTTGTTTCTACACTTTTGAATACCTGCTAATGCATAATATATATGAGTGGTTTCTGCGTCCCTTCAATATTTTTTCTTTTCTGTCACAGTTTAATGCCTGTACTTCTAACATAACATTCCAGTTTTGTCCTTTGATTTTTTATAAACAATTACACTATTTTTCTTGTCTTACTCTAGTTAAGTAAAACGCATAAAACATACTTAAGTCAGCCTACTACATTTGGAGTATTCACATGAACATTAAAATACATACATCCTATATTTTAAGAATTTATGTAAAATATTTTCTTAAAATGTTATTTAAGACTTTGAAAGTTTAAAGAACTCAAACCTACCAGCCAGTTGGTGGTCCACATGCTAAAACAAAATCCCACTATTAGAAACATTGACAAACAATAAATGAAAGTAAATCAATACAGAAGAATAAGAAAAACTTTGAACTGGGATTCAGTGTAATTAATAATCTTGAATTAGTAATTAATAGTCTACATGATCAAAATCCCACACAATCACTATTTCCATCCCTTTCCATATTCTAACATTTATTTAACATAATCTTTCTGTTTTAGTCACCATATGTTTCAAGAGGTCCAGACCTTATTTATGCTAGATTATTAGAATTATACAAGTCCTCAATAAATATTTGTTTAGTAAGTGAACTATGTTCAGAAATATGACAAGTTAGGTATTCGGATGTCCTTTCCAACTAAAAGTAATAAACAATGCTAATGTGATGTCACAAAAATGGCAGAGTAAAAGCAAATTGGCTTCATTCTCACCCACAGAACATCTACAACAAATATACAGTAGCAAGATAATCACTAGCAATATCCCAGAATTTAAGTACAAGGTTGGAACAGTTACTGGAGCCATAGAAAAGTAAAAAAGTTCCGTACAGGTAGTAAATGAATTAGACTTCTGTACCAGTAACCATTTCTCCCGGTCTGCTAGACACTTTGTGTATAGAAAATTCCCCCAGAATGGATGGTTTCTGTATTGGAAAAGTGAGATAACAGTGGATGACCATTTTCCTTACTATCTTAGATTTCCTGGAAAGAGAACTATCCCTGCATCAACACCCCAGAAGCATTTAAAGTGATTAAAATAAGAAAAAACACTAGGGCAGCCAGACAAAAGCACAGTACATAAAACTGACATCCACAACCCACAAATCTTTGCTCTGTATTTCGGCCAAAGAAGACACCAAATTATTCAAAAGCAACAAGCAGTGGAAGGCATTTTCCACAGGTCCCAGAGCATGAGCCCTTAACCATAATAGGTGTTCTTTAGGGGCCTCCCCCATCTGACATGGCAAGGATCCAAACTTTTGTTAGAGCCAAGGCAAATATGGGCTCAAGGCATCATCTAGTGCTCTAGTGCTGTAAGGAAGCATTGACCCTGTATAAAAGAAATTCAATAGGAGAATTACAAAGACTCTCTAAGCAAACATATCCAAGAATAAATAAAACAAATGACACAGAGAAGATTGAAATAAATAACTAATCTTTCAATATGAAGACAAACAATATGTCCATAAGAAATGTACATCCTAGAGAAACAACAGGAAACTATGACTTTGCCAAAATAAGGAATCTGTGGCTGAATGTAACATGACAGTGATGTTTGAGCTCTCTGATCAACAATTCAAAATATTATTATTGAAACTTTTAGATTTCCATAAAAATACAATAATAAATTCATAAATTTATTATAAAATTTAAAAAAGAGATTAAAGTAAAAATTTAAAAAATCAAATCAAATGTACTAGAGATTAGAAGTACACATGCTGAACTAAAAAATATATTAGAGGCTGTCAGCAGAAAGAATCAAGTAGATGAAATGAAAAGTGATCCCAATGATAGTGCAGTTGAAAATACACAGAGGGCAAAAAAAAAAAAGAAAAAAAGATGAGAAAAGAATTAAAAACAAGTATGAGATAGAGAAAATTACCTTGGAACACAAGTCTAAGAAGTATGAGTATTCAAGATAGAGTTGAGAAAGCACAAAATGTAAAAAAGGTATTCAAAGAAATAAGAACTGAATATTTCTCAAAATGTGTGAAAGGTGTAAATATCCAGCTATAGGAAAGCCAGAGTTCACCAAACAGATTCAACCCAAATAAGACTACTTAAAAACATTTGATAATCACTCAAATTTCAAGGGAAAAAAAAGAAAATTGCAAACATAGCAAGAGAAAAAAAACAAATAACATATGAAAGAGTTCTAATTTGCCTGGCAACAGATTTCTCAATCCAAATTATCCATGCTAGGAAAAAGTGGGACAATAAATTTAAAATGCTGAGGGAAAAGTGATGCCAACTAAGAAAGCAGTGCTTTTGTTCAAACATGATAGAGAGATGAAAAAATGCTTAAGAGAGTTCTTCAATCTGAAAGAAAAATAAAACATCACTAATAGGCAAAAGAAAACATTTGGTGGTATAAAACCCACTTAAAAATACACAGATAGAGGTGGTGCCTGTGGCTCAAGGAGTAGAGGGTGCCGGCCCCATATACAAGAAGTGGCAGATTCAAACCCAGCCCTGGCCAAAAACTAAACAAACAAAAAAAAAAAAAAAAAAAAAAAAACACAGATAAACTCAGAATACACTAAATGTGCAATTGTGGTGTACAATCCACTCAAAAATTTAGTATGAGGAATATATATACATATAAAAAAATGATGGCTAAAGCAATATGATAAGTGATAGACAATATAAAAAGATGTAAACTGAGACAACAAAAAGTCAAAATATGGGGATAATGTAGTTAAGTCTAGACTTTTAAGTTTTTCCTTTATTTGTTTCTGGGGAGTGGTTGTGATAAAAATCAAATATTCCTCTGTTTAAAAGAACTTTTTATAACCATAAGTTGTTTTCTAAAAGCCTTATGGCAACCACAAGGCAAAAACCTAAAAATTAAAGGCAACGAATTCAGACATACTACCAGAGAAAATCACTTAACTACAACAACAACAAAAATAAAAATAAAAAAAAAGAGAGAGAGAGAGAAAGGGAAGAGTTACAAAGCAACCAGAAAACAAGTAAGCAAATGGCAGTAGTTTGTCCTTACCTATCAATAATAACATTGAATATAAATGGACTATATTATCTGAAAAAAATGTAGGGTAGCTTAATAAGGTAAAAATCGTGACTGCACTATATGATGTCTACATGAAACCTGCCTTCTCTAAAACACACATAGACTAAAAGTAAAGGGATGGAAAAGATATTCCATGGAAAAAGAAACCAAAAAGATCAGAAATAGCTTTATGTATATCAGACATAGTAGACTACAAGTCAAAGCCTATTAAAAAACACAAAGAAGTTCTGTCAATAATGACAGTCAGTTCAAGAAGGGTACATAATAATTATTGATATGTATTTACCTAACTCCAGACCACCTAAATATGTAAGCAAATATTAATAGATCTAAAGAGAGAGATAATTTCCACCATGATAGTAGCAGAGTACATTAACATCCCACTCTTAACAAAGAACAGATCATCCAGACAGAAACTCTATCTCTCACCAAATACAACAATAAAATGAAAATAAATTAATAATTTAAATTTTAGCTCTTAAATATAAGAGTTGAAACTATAAAACTACTAGAAGAAAACTTTGGAGAAATGCTCCAAGACGTTGGTCTAGGCAAATATTTTTCTGAGTAAGACCACAAAAGCACAGCCAGTCAGAGCAAATTTGCAACCAAAACAAATTGCAACCTAAAAAACTTCTGTGTAGGAAAATAAACAAAGAAATATTCAACAAAATAGAAAGAATAGAGAAAATATTCATGAACTGTCCTTCTATTAAGGAATGAATAACCAGAAAATAGAAGAGCTCAGACAATTCAATAGTAAAAAAATCAATCCAATAAAAATATGGGGGAAAGATCTGAATAAAGAAGACGTAAAATGGCCAACAGACATGAAAAATCACTAATCCTCAGAGAAAAGCAAATCAAAACCACAATGAAGTATAATCTCACCACAGTTACAAAAGCCTTTTGTCATAGTAACAGAGTATAATAGATGTTGAAGATGATGTGGAGAAAGGGGAACTTTTATACTCTGTTGGTAGGAACGTAAATTAGTACAACCACTATGTAAAACTATATGGACATTCCTCAAGAAACTCAATATAAAACTGACACATGATCCAATAATACCACTAGTGGTAATATATCAAAAAAAAAAAAAAAAGAAAGAAAGAAAGAAATGACTATATTGAAGAGATATCTATATTTTGCTTATTTTAAAATTTGCAATAATTAAGATATGAAATCAACTTAATTGTCTCACAATGGATAAATGGATAAAAAAATGCAGTCTATAAATACAACAAAATATTATCAGTGATAAAAAAATTAAATCCTGTCATTTGTAACACCATGGAGGGAACTATAGGTCATTACTTGAAGTGAAATAAAATAAGCAAAGAAAAACAAGTATTGCATGTTCTCACACATGGAAGCTAAATAAATGTATCTTCTGAAGATGAATGTAAATTTGTCATTACCAGTGGCCAGAAGAGTGAGGGTAGATGAAGAGTGGACACAAAAATACAGTTGTCTGAAATGGTCTAGTGGTGAGAATGATAGATAGATAGATAAATTGATACATAGATAGATAGTAAAACCTATGTTTGATAGTTCAAAAGGGTGGCCACCATAGCTAACAATGATCTATTGTACTGTATATTTCAAACTGGCTAGAAGAGAATAATTTGAATGTTCCTGACATAAAGTAAAGATGAATATTTAAGGTGAGACATATCTCAGTTACTCTGATTAAATCATTACATATACGAATGTATCAAAATGTCATATGTACACCCCCAAATATACACATATATTTATTATGTCATAATACCAAAAATCTTCCTTTAAAATAACTGAAGAATTGAAAGATAGTAAAGAAACATCAAGCTATACTGTTAATCAGACTAGAATCCAGAGATGTAAATTTAACGTGCACATAATTTCTCTCAAGGGGCACCTATCATACTTGAAAATTTTGAGCTAAGTTTTTTTTTTAATTTTATTTTGGAAAATGCTCACTTGTTCAGTAGGTGCTGCTCATGGGACAAGAAAATAATTTCTCTGGGTGAAGATTAGAATTTAAAAGTAGAAGTTTATTTTATATTAGGGAAAGCGAAGACAACAGGGGGCAAGAGATGAGGAAAAAGAGCAGAGAGTAGAGAGTGAGAGATGGGAAGTTGGGGGGGGAGAGAGAAGGAGGGAGAGGAGGTTGGTATTTCAAAGAAAGAAAGCAAGAATTCCAGACTCAGCTGAGGTTTTTAAAGATGTTTTGATCATATTAAAAAAAAAAAAAAAGACTTGTCCAAGTAGTATAAAGTTCATACATATTAAAGTTTCTGTAATACAATAGAGTAAAGTTTATTTATGATCAAATTTTCCTCTGATAAAATTTATATCTCAATATCTACACCTTCAATTTAATTGTGAATCAGAAATAAATACACTGTACCTACACTGCAGGGTAACTTCTTTGACTTGTTTGATAAAATGTGGCAAAATTATATAAATTATATAAGTTTATATAAGAAAATAGGTATAACAAAAACCACTTAGAAGGAAAAGCTGGGAAGAAATGTCCTTGGCAAGCTTTAAAAAGCCTTCACATATTTCTGGGAACCTAGGTGCTGTACGCATGTAGATCTGTGCTCATGCCTAGGGTTGGCACATGCCCAGAATCCTGAGGAGGGCTTAGCTAATCAATAAATAAAGCTTAAAGCCAAATGGTGACCCGCCTGCCTGAGCATTGAACATATACCCCAGCATATACACAGAGCCCCTCACCAAAGGTCAGTAGACATTTTGATTCCAAGCATTTAAGAAAATCTCTGCCCATTCATTATTATCAGATAATGAGCTACAATAACAAATACTACAGTGGGAAAACACAACAAGGAATAGAAATTTCACAATTTCAAATAACCAAAGGAAAAAAACCAGCAACACCCTAAGAAAATAGTTCAAAAGCATATAGTAAAAGAAATGACAAGTGAATTTAAAAGCTACACTAGAAAATGTCTTTTTAACACAAAATAAGGCAGTTATGGAGGAAGAGGGGAATGAAAAATACACTAAACACACATAAAGTGTATAGCAAAATGGCATGCGTAAATCCTACCCTATTAGTAATTTACATTAAATGAAAACCTTTTTATTTCAGTAGCAAAAAATAGGGATTGGCAGAATGGATTACAAAATAATTCAATTGTATATCATCTATGAGAGGTACAGCTTGCATTCCACAATACAAGATAAAAGTAACAGGTACAAACAGGGTAAAAGGAGAAGTACAGAAGATGATAGGCCGTCCACACAGTAACCAAAGAGAGTCGGACTGCCTATAATATCAGACAAAGATAGTTCTCAAGCAAAAATTGTTACTAGAAATGAAGTAGAGATTTTTGTAATAATGATAGGACCATCCATTTAAAAGGCACAAGAATTATAAACATGTATACACCTAACAACAGAGCCATTGAATTTAAGAAGTAAAAACTAGCAAATTAATAGACTATTAAACAGTTAACAGTTGGTGACTTCAACATCTTCCTCTCGATAATGGATAGAACAACCAGAAAGAAGATTGACCTGGAAACGGAGCTTTCAAAATACCATAAACCAATTAGACCTGATAGACCGTTATAGAATAGTCCATCCAATAAGAGTATAATACACTTTCTTCTCAAGTGTGCCCAGATATTCTCCAAGATTGACAATATAGTAGGCCATAAAACAAGCCTCTGTGTTATAAATGATGAATATCATATACAAGGTGTTGTCTCTGACCCATTGAAATGCAACCAGAAATGAATAATAGAAACCTGAGAAATCTACAAATACATGAAATTAAATAATACTTTCTAAAATAACCAATTAATCAAAAAATTATGATGGAAATTGAAAAGTGCTTTGAAGGGAATTAAAAAGGAAATTTGCCACAAAAAATTTATGAAAGTTAGCTAAAACAGTGCTTAGAAGCAAATTTATAGCTGTTAACTCTTGTATCTTTTTTGAAAAAGAAAAAGAAATACTTGTGTTAGTAACTCAACATTTCATCTTAGACAACTAAAAAAGAACAGAAAAATAACTCAAATCACCAGAAGAAAGAAAACAATGATTAGAGACAAAGTAAATGAAATGGTGATTAGAAAAATAATATAGGGGGGATAAAGTAAATCCAAAAGTTAGTTCTTGGGTGGTGCCTGTGGCTCAAAGGAGTAAGATGCTGACCCCATATGCCGGAGGTGGTGGGTTCAGGCCCAGCCCCGGCCCAAAACCACACACACACATACACAAAAGTTAGTTCTTAGAAAAGATTTTATAAATTTCCTTTAGCTAGGTTAAGACAGGGAAGAGAGAGAGAGAGGAAAGAGGAGGAGGAGGAGAATGAGGAGGAGAAGGAGAAGAAGAAGGGAGAGGGAGAGGAGAGAAGAAGAAAGAGGAGAAGAAAAGAAATTTTATATTACTAATATCAGGAAGGAAAGCCCGTGTTACTAACAACCTAAAAGAAATAAAAAGTAGTATAAGAGCAGACTCTGAACACGGGTATGGCAACTAAATAAACCTAAACATAAAATGGGAAAATTCTTATAAAGATGCAATTATAAAATGTGACTTAAGAAATAAAAAATCTAAACTGTACTACAAGAAATGAAAATATTGAACTCATATATTCGTTTAAAAGCTTCACAAAAGAAAGCCCTAGAGGACTGTCTTAAATGGCAAATTCTATCAAATGTTTAGAGAAATTTGTATTACATTCTCACAGACTCTTCCAGAAAACAGAAGAGGACGAAGCTCTACTCAGTTCATCCTGTGGGGCCAGTATAACCTTGACCTTAAATTCGGGTAAATACACAAGGAAAGAAAAGTAGAGAACATCCCTAATGATTAAGGACACAAAATTTCTTAGCAAAATAATATCAAACTGAATCCCTTCGTATATAAAATGTATTAAGGAAAAAGCAAAAAAAAAAAACAAACCCTCACTCTCTTCTCAGTAGACACAGAAAGAAGTTGGCAAAATCCAAAACCTTTTTATAATAACAACATTCAACAAACTAAAATTACAATGAAACTTCTCCAAGTTGGTAAAGGGAGATACAAAATAATTCCCCTTGCCATTATAATTAATGAACAAGACTGAGCACTCTGCTTTTACAATTAGGAATAAGACTACAGGATGAAGTCTCACTGTATCTATTCAATACTGTACTGAAGGTTCCAGCCAAGTCAGTTAGACAAGAAAGAAAAAGTTTAGATGAAAAGAAAGAAGTAAAATTGTAGCTATTAATAAATAACATCATCTTGTATAGGGAAAATCCTTTTAAAAATGTCACAAGAAACTATTAGAGCTAACAAAAAAGTTCATCAATATTGCAGAATCCAAAATCATTATAAAAATTCAATCCTAATTCTTTACATTAGCAATGAAGAATCAGAATGTGAAATTAACTAAGCAATTCCACTCAAGATAGTATCAAAAAGAATAAAATTCTTAAGATCAAATTTAACAAAACTAGTGTAAGTCTTGTACTCTGAAAACTACAGAACTGTTGAATAAAATTAACGAATGGAAAGCCAATCTATGTTCCTGGATTAAAAGATTTCATGTTGATCTATAGATTTAAAATAATTTACATGAAAAGCCCTAACTGCATATTTTTTTGCAGAAACTAAAAAGTTAATCCTAAAATTCACATGGAAATATGAATTTCCAAATGGGGTGCCAAATGCTAAGATAAAAAGAAGAAATGAAGAAAACACTAAATTTTTTTTTCTTTAATAAGAAAAATGAATAGAATTCACACTTTCTGATTTCAAAATTTACACAAATCTACAGTCATCTAGAGAGTGTGGTACTGGCATCAACATAGAGATGTGGTTCATTAATAGAATTGGGAATTTAGAAATAAACTCTTACCTATAATTAATTTTTAATAAAGGTGACCAGATAATTCCATAAGGAAATACACTTTTTAACAAATGATCCTGGGACAACTGGATATTGACATTCAAAAAAAAAAAAAAAAAAGTGGATCCCCTACCTCACTCCATATGAAAAATTAACTCAAAACTTTTTATTCCTAAATATAAAGGTTAAAACTTATGTAGATTTGACCCTTCTTGACTATACATTAGACAATAGTGGTTTAGATATGATAATATTAAAAAAATAGAAGCAACCAAATAAGTCAGTAAATTGTACATCATCAAAATTATAAATTTCGTCTATCAAAAGATGCTAACAGAGCAAGAGATGTCTGCAGCCTATCACCAGTTACTTGCTTTATTAGTCTTCTTAGGCTGGTATCACAAAGTACCACGGTCTCAGGGGCTTAACTGAAAGGTATGTTCTCATATCTTTGGAGGCTAGAAGTCCAAGATCAAAGTCCTGACAAATTTAATTCCTGGTAAAGTCTCTCTCCTGAACTCGCAGATAGTTGCTTGTTCACTGTCACTTCACGGCCTTTTCTCCTGTGGATGGGGAGAAAAAGAGACATTTGGTATCTCTTCCTCTTCTCAACACCAATCCTGTCAATCAGGACTCTATCTTTATAACCTCATTTCACCTTAGTTACCTTCCTAAAAGCCCCATCTCCAAACACAGTCACATTAGGGCTTCAAAATGTGAGTTTTGAGAGGATAAAAGACAGTCCTTTATACTTGCATAGTAAGTTTCTCATAGGGAGATGTCTTCTCTCAAAAATACCTGTGATAGTATGTATTTTTGTGCAAAGCAGAGTGAGGCAAGTATTTGAAGCACAGTTAAGCAACAAATAGTTTCCCCAGTGTAAAATACTTACATTTTAAAAGTAGTCTTCCGAGTCACATACGTATTTCCTTATAAAAATCCCCGCCTCTGGAAATTTCAGGTAAAATTTCAATTTAGACCAAAAAATAAATAAAGTATTGTCTTAAGTCCCAGGAAAATTTCAAAATGTTTCATCAAGTGATATCAAGTTTAAAATCCAGAAGGAAAGAGGTTAAACTTCAAACAATTCTTTTTTATTAAAAGCTCCACAAAATGCATACTTTAAATTATGAAAGAATAAATTAACTTAGTATTACATAGAAAATGAAAAGTCTTAAGAAGTACTAAGGGGATATTCTCCTTAATAATAAAATTCTCTTCATTTATATAAAAATGTAAGAGACAGATAATCACTTTTCTGAAATACTAAACATAGATTTAAATGCATTAATTTATTAAACAGGAACATGGATACATGGCTATCTAATGCCCTATAGGAATTTCTTGGTTCTCTGAATTGCCTATTTTCATTACATTGCAAAGTAATGTTGTATTGATATTTCTTTATAAAATGGCATTTTATATGAGTGATGTAAATCTCCATTTTTAATGTGAAAAGTTTAGCAGAGTATTTAATATCAAATTAAATTCAAATTTTTAAAAAATCAGCTTTACTATATTTTCAGTATCTAACTCTGACATCTCACTACTCCCCAGAAGCAAAAGGACAGTTACATTTCCATGGATAAAGGGTGTACTGTCAGATCAGATCAACTACCATTGGGTGAGCAGAAACCACAGAGACTAAATGAAAACACAATTTCATTATGCATCACAACTTGGAAAAGTGGCTAAAATCATTTGGTTGATCCTGTACAGACACTCAGTTGCAACTCTCTTCATGTGAGCCACCTGATTTTTAGCTTTTCATCTAAACTCTTTGGTGTCGTGCAGAAAAACCAATCCCGCTCAGGTACAGACAAATATACTAAAGCTGAAAGCTGGCTTTTATCAATTTAAACAGGTAATTGATTCATTTGAGTAAGAAAAGCCAATTTAGGGCTCAAGTTATCTACTCTGGATGATCCAAATAACAGGATAATAGCCACATCTTATTTCACACAATATAATATAAACACAGCTAGTGTAGAGTATTTCACCAGCCCAAAGTGAAAGTGGGGATTGACACTCACCTGATTAATTTATAACGTGGGTAGTGTTGTCTATTTGAACAACAAAAACCAAACAAGATTACACATGATGCCTTTTGTTTGCCTGAAGAGCTAAATTGCTGTAGTTATGCAGATCTGGATTTGAGGTTCAAAGGAAAGAAGAATCATACATAAAATTTTATGCAGAGAATGTTGTTGGAGCTACATTCATATTCCCCTTATCCACCTCGTGTTCCCATTTCCCCCAAAGCTGTGAGCTTCGGCCAATAATAGTTCAAAACATCTTCCTTCTCCAGAAAATTGTCTTCAGCCGACCTGGAGTCATTTCACCTGGATCGACTCGCCAAACTCTACCCTAAGCACGTAAGCCAGTGCCTCTGTGACAAGAAGCTGTAAAACAGATCACTTCAAGGAAGACGGCCTCTGTGGTGCATTTAGTGTTCCATTCCTTCCCTCTGCAATCAGGCTGAAGCTGGTTGCTCAACTGAGATAGGAATTTAGGCTGGCTTTTCTACTCTACCCATTTGCTTTCCTGATTCCTCCATATCTGGGAGTACATCCCAATAAATCTTTTGGAGATTGTCTCACTTTCTGGCATCTATCTGGTTTTAGAGAACCCGAACTAAATTAGGTGGTTTTAGAAGTCATCCTAGGAAGCATACTCTAAGAATTAGATGCTTTAGTCAGATTATTCAACACCTGGATGGCAAAGAGGGCTCTATTACAAGTAGTAGGTCTCTGGCTTGTTGTACCATGGAGATCTAGCTAAAACTTTCGAACATGATAAACTGGGGAGATAAATGTGGATGGGAAAGCACTAGTTGATGCATTAACCTGAGCATTTGTCAGGTTTAGTGTCTATAACAACTTCGAGGACTGTGGCATTAAGTGACTCTTGCTGGGTACCATCCACACCTTTCTTTTTTTTTTTTTAGAGACAGAGTCTCACTTTGTCGCCCTCAGTACAGTGCTGTAGTGTCACAGCTCACAGCAACCTCCAGCTCTTGGGCTTAGGTGATTCTCTGGCCTCAGCCTCCCTAGTAGCTGGGACTACAGGCACCCGCCACAATGCCCGGCTATGTTTTTTTTGTTGCAGTTTGGACAGGGCCGGGTTTGAACCTGCCACCCTTGGTACATGGGGCCGGCACCCTACTCACTGAGCCACGGGTACTGCCCCCATCCATGCCTTTCAAAGAGAAAATGTAAAGCAAATCTGTTCATCAGTGATTAAAACAACACGTATGAGTTAGAAGTCGTCTTGGCACCAGTTAAGGAGATTTTTATGTGCTGCCTCTAAAGGTCAGTTACACCTCAATACTAGGCACAAAACTTAAATCTTAGTATGCCAAAACTTCAGAGAATGCAGAATTCACACCCTGTACAAATTTCCTATGCTAAAATAAGAACCCGGATAGAAAGGAACTATGAGACTTGAGATGAAGATATAAAATATATTAGGAATTTAATTGTGAAATGCTAATTTGGAATACTTACAGTAAAGAACTTCTGGGTTGAAAGGGCATCCAGGGGGCCTCAACCATTGGGGTCTATGGAGAAGTCTCAGGACTTGTGTTTTTAGAGACAAGTTAGATGAGGGGCCAAGGAAAATATTGTTTAACACATATATATTTAAAAAAATCAATGAATGAAGCATCAGAAAGCTGAGGTAAGCTGCAATGGAAAGGTATATCAGTTACTCAGTGTCCAGTTCTAAGTGAGTTCTCAGACCTAGAGCTCACTGACTGAAGGGAAAATTGGATCTCCAAGAGAAAGGAACCTGCAACACCACAGCAAGAAGAGAGGCAATTACTCCAGGTCTCCACAGAGACCTTTAGGCATAGACTCACATGACTGTATGTACAAAGATAAATCCAAATACCCAGATTTCACAGGCTTTTGAAAACAAGATTTGAATCAAGAAAGTAGTTTTAGTTCACTTGGGAATTACTACCATAAATATTCACCACCTGATCCCAGAGATATGAGATTTCTCCTTTTCTCTTCCATATTACGGTCAGAAGGTATTTAGACAATTGGGATATTATAAAGAACAGATCATATTGGTCTTTTTGTTGATGATATCATATAAATCAATCCAGATGAAGAAGAATTGGCAAGTTTTTTGGATTCCTTGGTAAGACTCACAAACCCTATTAGATGAGAAACAAGCCTACAGAATTTTAAGCTCTGCCACCTAAAGTGGTTTCTGGAGGATGGGTACTGGTGGTCTGGATATTGTATTGCACCTTGTGACTCACACCTCTAAGAAAATCCTCAGTGTTTTGGAGGCAATGCACCCTGCACTTAAACCTACCATTCATACACGCTTATTGGATGTGTATGGCTCCAAGTTGTAAGTAACATTGAGAGCAAGAAAGAAGTCTAAAACAGGGTTAGATTATTATTCAAACAGGACTTATTGGATCATTTGAGTAGGAGGATTCCATAGTATTAGAGATATCTGTGTTGGAGAAAAATAGGGTGCCTCTGCCAAACTCCAGTAAGAAAGTCACAGCACAGAACTCTATAGTTTGGGAGCATAGTGAGATAGTTTTTATCCAAGGAATACAGACTATACAAAATCTACTTTCTAGCATTCTCCTGAACTCTGATATATGGAGTATTTTATATGACACCTAGTGCTCATGGACCCAGAACTGTCCTAAATGAGCTAAATACTGTTTTATGCACCAAAGTCCAGCAGCCATATGATCTAAAACAGAAGTGGGAAATCTAAGGTGAAAATGAACAGATTTAGAAGAACCACAATCCCATGAACATGGAAATTTCCAGGACCTCTATGTTACCCTTTTCTATTGCATGACTCTCTCTTCCCTGTTCCATGGCTTCATGGAATGACTCACTAAGATTAGCTGATGGAAGGGGGAAAAAAATCTTATTTATTTCAAAGGCATGTCTGGTTGGTATGTAAATGCAAAATGGCAATGGAGTGCCTGGTTGGCCAATAGTCACATTCAGGGATGTACAAAAAAGATAATGGTGAGAGGAACTTCTTCCAATAAGATTTGTCTGATACAGCATCTTCTCACTCTCTGTGCATGGACAGAGAAGTAGCCCATGGTCTGAAAACAGAACTATGTCCTGGCTTAGCTGTGTTCTGCCATTTCTTCTTATCTCAGCCTGTCACTGACTAACTTGCGAGTACATAAAACAGTTCTCCTGGCCTTAATAAGGAACTAAATTTGTGATGAAATTTAGGCTACAGAGTGTTGTGTGAGGTCTCTCAGAAGCCAATCTCTGAGATCATACTTTAGTTTTTTTCTCTCATCATAGTTTGGGTCCCACATTCCCCTTTTGAAAACACACAAATAGAAATTTTTCATCTTGGACTGTGCTTGCAGAGACCCAAACCCAGAGAATTAGGTTACAATGTTTGCATTTATTAGGTAGAGTCCCTCTTATAATGTGCTCTGCCCCCAAGAGGGGCGTCATCCAACCTAACATTATGTTCATTAAGTGCGAGCACACCATCCTCACCATCTCCCCTCCTCTCCTTTCCCCACTCCCTTATTCCTCAGAGCTCCCCCCCACTTTGAATTGATTTAATCTAAAAAGTTATCTATAATATCTTTTTCAGTTTAGAGAAAATGTTTCAACATCATATTTCCATTATGGCTTCCTATTAAAGTAATTCCAAAATTAAAATGGCAAACCCAAAGAACTGATGGATCAATAAGATCCTAACATACTGAAAAACATTTACATTATTAAAAAGTCAAATCACTTTGTCCAGTATCTCTTACTTTTTGATCAATTTTTTGTGCAAACTATGTAGTTGGCAAACCAGCAACAGATTAAGAAAACCAAAAAGAAATTCAAGCAGGAAAATTATTTATAAGGAAATTTATGTCTATTCCAACATTGGGTCTAATTTACCAAAATAACTTTAACCCGTCCATCCATCCTTTTTGACTCTATGCTGTATAAAACTGAATAAGAAGGTGGGCTTTCAAACTAATGTATTATCTACTAAGTGTTTTATTCATCTAAGGAGATAAATGTAAGTCAAATCATATAAATGAACTTCCTAATCAGTATTTTGTGAATCTTCAGCTAAGAAGGAGAAAATAAGACAGAACACTTAAAAAAATACTTTCAGTGAATGTAAGTGTGCTTCACTGCCTGATTTTGAGTCAGATGAATGAGCAGTGCCACTAGAATGTCAAAGGCCTTCAAATAAATGGATTGCAGCAACTAACCCTGTATTTATTTGTGGCTTTTGACACATAATAAAGACCTTATCTTTTCCAATTCCAATAAATATGGATGTTCAAAATCATCAGAGATTAACCAGTTGCTTTGTCAAAGATCACTCTAGAAATAATGTCTATCCTTAACCTTTTGCTCTCTGGTTTCTCCATCAGTACATTACTCAAACTACTTGGAAAATCCCTGACAACTTTCTAATCACCAAATCCCATGACTCTTAAGAGTTCAGAGAGCCAAAATTTTAGAGTACAATTAAATTGAAATATTTCTTTGTGTTTTCACTACCAATAGTGTCTAATAAATATTAAAACTGTCTGAAAAAATAAATTTCTCCAACTGCTAATGTCTTCTGTTGGTGTGGGAATAAATGATACAGCCAAAAGATGCCTATAAAGAAGTCCATCATGTCGAAGAGTTGAATATGAGAGTATTTTATAGAAAAGCACATGCAATTTTTCTTAAGGGCACAGGAGAATTTTATCTCTACTTTCATTTGAAGATTAGATATTTAAATCTCTTAATTTAGTTTTTTGACTAACCTAACAACCAAACATATTTATTGGATACATAGTTATATACAGCATGTATAGTGAGCAGAGCAGGGTAGTAAGCATATCTATCATCTCAAACAATTATTATTTATTTATGTTGGGATCATTCAAGACACAAATGGAACTCAAGACAAAAACCAAATTTCAAATGTGACTCAGCATGTAAAGTTAGGATGAAGACAGGAACCTGAAAAATATTAAAAGTATAAGTCAATTATTCTAAGAGCAATAATATAGTGAATTCTATATTATTAAAGCAGATTCAAAACCAAGAGATTAATATTTTTTATTAGTAGTGTAAAAAAATAAGTAGATACAGCTTCTATTAATAGGAGTTCTTTGTCCAAGATCTTAAGGATTCAATGTATCTCAAGGTAGATGGTAAAGGGTATGCCTGAAACAGATGGAGAATAAAGCTTTCGCTGGGACTTCCACATAAAATGAGTGTCTTCAAGAACTTGTCCTTTCTCACACAATACAGAGTTCTAAATTTCAAGTCATTTTATAGAGATTTCAGTGAGTAATGAGCTGGAAAGAGTATGGAAGATAAGTAGGCCCCCAAAGTAGATGCAGACAATTGATTCTCCCCCATTTTTTATGATTTGATATTAATAATAATGAGGTGTTTCAAATATTTGAAAATATCACAAGCATCAAAGTCCAAATGAAACCCACAATTTTGTTCATAATCTCCATTTGTTTAGATTTTTACCCAATTTCATATTTGCAAACAATAGTAAAGTCAATCACGTTTTAGAAATCAAGAAATAATTCCACAATTTCTCTTATTTCATGCCTGTCAGCCACACACGTCCATGAAATCAATAAGTATCATCATAGCTATTGTCTAGCAGATATTTATGATAAGTATAATTCTGAGATGGTCTCTAGGAGGCCCAACTCTTGGTATAGATATTCTACGTAATAGTTTTCCTTGAGTGCAAATAGGACTCATGGACATAATGAGGAATAACCCTTGTGATTTCATTATGTTATAAGGCACAGTTGCCCTTAAGAAAGAGACATCATCCTAGGCGGATCTGATCTAACTCTTAATAGGGACTGTTTTGGACTGTAGAAATAGGTCGGAGGTTGGAGTACTGTTTTTAAGTCACTAAATATGTGCTAATCTGTTATATAGCAACATAAAAATAATACAATATTTCTTGCACCAAACTCCTTCTTTTGTTCTAAGTGAATTACACTAATATTTTACCTGAAATACTTCTGTAACCCAACAGAGGTCAATAATTCTTCAGCAACACTTATTGGTCAAAGGCTGCACATATGATTTAAATTAACAGAGTAAGACTGAGTGAATGCCCTTTATTTTGCTTTTTGAAGATGAAATATACATATCCAATACATGAATGAAGAACCTGTTACCCTACAAATTGCTATTCTGAGAGTATAAAGGAAGCCTCCTAAAAAGAAAGCTGATAAACAAAGAGGAAATGTAGCTTAGAGAATGGCAGAAAAATGGCCCCAGATTCCTGATCATAGTATACATATAGTTCATTTTAAATTCTTTACATTTTGGTTATGTGAAATAATGAATTGGCTTTTATTGATCAAGCCCTTAGAGCCAGATATTTTGTCAAACATAAATAAAAGCATTACGTGAGATACAATATACAAATGACCAGGTCAGAAAGAAGTTTGAAACCAGCTACGTCATTTGAGTTCTAACCTGTTCACATGGAAAAGACAGGAGTAATAATAAGGTTGAAAATTACCTATAAATTATATAATTCTAGGCTCGGTGCCCATAACACAGTAGTTATGGCACTGGTCACATACACTGAGGCTGGTGAGTTTGAACCCAACCCGGGCCAAACATGCAGTTACACAACAATGACAACTGCAACAAAAAAGAGCTGGGTGTTGTGGTGGGTGCCTGTAGTCCCAGCTACTTGGGAGGCTGAGGCAAGAGAATCGCTTAAGCCCACGAGTTTGAGGTTGCTGTGAGCTGAGACGCCATGGAACTCTACCGAGGGCAACATAGTGAGACTCTGTCCCCTCCCCCAAAAATAATATAATTCTATTTTTACTAAAAGCATAATATTGAACAATTGTTGATTTCACTGACAATTCAAGCACACAATAAAATAAATTCTTCATTTAACATTAACCAACAAATAAATAGTTAAATATGATTTTGTTACAGAAACCTTGGGGAAAAGGTGTGCATGTCATTCTGGAATTTATAATATTTGGCTAAAGGAGCACTTTTAAGTGCACTCTAGGCTGAATAAATCAAATAATAACATCAAGAATGTGTAAAAGGAATTTGGCTCAAGAATGAGTTACTAATATAAAGAATTAAATTCTAACTACAAACCATACAAATTATTCTAATAAGAAACTGAAGAATATTCACAAAAACATATTGTAATCTAATTGATTAGTTTCTGATTGAGTTCAGACATGCTAGAGGCTATATTAAAAAAAAAAAAAATCCTCCATTCACTCAGTTCATGTAATTGTCTGAGATTTAGAGATACGCTGATCCCCTTATTGAAATCCTGGACATGCATTTTGGAATTTACTATAGTAAAATCTTATGAAATAGAGTTTGTATGGATTTTGATGACTGCAGTACACCTGGTAGAAGTTCAATAAATATGTGTTGGAAGTATTTAGTTCCTGTTCAAATTAGTAGATTAGTAGATTGTGTTTTTATGTTTGTCCTTCACTTTCCCAAATACCCCAGAGGCCAGAGAGAAAAAGAATGAGGGAGGGGTGGGGAAAGGAGGAGCAGAGAGAGGGAGGGGGCGAGAGGGGTGGGGTCTTGGTGTGTGACACACCTTTTGGGGGCAGAACACGAATGTAAGAGGGACTTTACCTAACAAATGCAATCAGTGTAACCTGGTTTCTTGTACCCTCAATGAATCCCCCAAAATAAAAATAAATAAATAAATAAACAGAAATTTTCAAGAGGTATGCTCATATAACAGAGAAGTGATTGGAAAGGATTCCAAAAATGAAAGAGACCAATGAGAATAAACAACTACTCAGAACACAGTACCAGGGGCTGCAAAAATTCTTTTCAATGTAAATTTCATAAAATAAAACATCTAATGGGATCTAAGAATTTCATCTTGACTTTGACAATCCAGAAAAATACTATCCTTATAGTGTCATTCTGTGGTATTTTATAAATGAGCCAAAGGTCACCTTTATATTTTGGCTTCTGGGTTGTCTACTTCTTTGCAACAGGTGAATCCTGGTGAGCTCGAGGGCCAGCCTGTGATGATGCAGTTTTTTACATACCCATTTCTCTTAAACATAGCCCAAATAAGCAGATTTTTCACCATTTAGAGCCTTTCTGCTTTGCATAACCTTCAAAACTTCCCAACAACTACTAGCCACATAGAAGATTAATCCCAGGGATATAAAGATCCCACGCTGCCACTTTCATTTAGAACTTTCTGACCCAAAGGCTCCCTACTGTGCTTCTGAGTGACACTATCTAGAATTACAGGGCCCCCTTGTGAACCCTCTTCTCCTCTCCAGCTTCCTTGAGTCCCTCCCCTTCTGAATAACGAATCCCTCACCTCAGCCTCCTAACAGCTTCATGCTGTGAGGGACATCCCCTACATCCCAAATCATCAGATGTTACCCAGATGAAATGTGTGTGAGACACTGCCTCACTGTGGTCATATGTCTGTCTTTAGGAGGCGGGGATTAGCCACCCCCCCTCCTAATCCCTCAAACCCCCTACAGTGGGAGGATGCAGAAGGGGAGGGTCCACGCTGAGAGCTGGCTGCCAGTGAGTTAATCTTAAAATACATTCTGCCTGTTTATAAGCCTCACTTCTGTACACAGTGTTTCTGCAGAATTACTATGCAGGGAAAAAGCCTTTTAAGAAGGAGAAGGAGAAAGCCATGTAACTATTTGATTTTTTATTTTAAATGTAATAAAAAATACATTCTCAGAAAATTTTGAACATCACAGAATATTCAGAAATTTATATTTAGTTCAATAGAATGACTGATATTTAATGGCACATAAAAAAGACCATAATCAACAATAGGTTAGGGTGTACTTTAAAATAACTAAAAGACTAGAGCTAAAACATTTTTAACATTTGAAGCGATGGATACACTGATGATCCTGGTTTGGTAAATATACATTGTATACCTGTGTCAAAGCATCACATGTGCTGTATGAATACATACAACTATTATGTGCTTATAAAAATTAAAAATTATCAGAATTTAAAATAACACTTTTTAAGACATCACCTCCCTGATTTCCCTTTGGTAAACTATTGTTTCCAAAGTTGTTTGATTTGGGTACGACTTTTCCTCAGTCTCTTTTTCTTAGTTGTACACTTGTGTCCACAGTTCATTCAACTAGTATAATTTAACTTCCTGGCTAAAATTATTGAAAATAAACACAAAGAAAATAGTCGTCATTCAGTTGACTGAAGTAGACAGCCTAATTAAAAGAAAATTAAAAAAAAAAAAAAGCAGAAAACTAAGGGATGGTGGAGGTGAGAGAAAGACAGAACGAGTCACGTCAGTTGAACTCTTGGACCCATTAATGCTCCAAACTGGTTCTATTGTTAGGAACTTTCATTAAATCCGACTGTAATATTCTCTTTTTGCCTGGAACAGTTTTAACCAGGTTTCCTATACTTGCAACATTAAACGTACTGTTCAAAAATGAAATTGTACAATTAAATGTACTAGAAACAAGGAATCAGGGAAACATGTAGTACTTAGAGTTCTTCATTAGGCTAAGTTCAAAAGAGAGAAAATAAGATTGCCATTCATATTAAAGGATAACTTTCTGGCTATCAGTAAAACTCAATGTCAAACCTGTTGATGGAAGTTTTTGCATGGGGTCCCCTAGAACCATGTGCTCATTGAAGATGTGGCAGTAGATGTCTTTATACCAGTGGTTCTCAACCTGTGGGTAACGACCCCTTCGGACTGTATTACAGGTTCGTGGCATTAGGAAAGTTGAGAACCGCTGCTTTATACTCTTTTGACAAAAATCCCCACCACAACTGCTTAATTATGTGTATTTTGGAATCAGGCGAAAGGTTGTATCTGTAAAAACCAAAGGTGACATATCACTTACATGTACAGTTTCACTGGGCTCCAGGTCCCATTTATCTCTGAGATTTTTCTTTCTTCTTAGTCATACCCTATATGTAGCCTTTTCCCTCACTCTGTTTTCTCTTATTGTACAAAAAAAGGTGGAGCAGTTCTAACCTTTATGTGAGTAGATTGCTTTCCCAGTATGCTGAAATTGATCTTTGCATTCAGCCTAAACGGACAAAGTAGGTGACATATTCACCCATGATTCTGGCTAGAGGGATGAAAACTACTGGTTGCCTAAAGAAAATCATCATCTTCCTCTAGAACTGGAATGGAGCAAATCTTTAGGTAATGCAAGGACATAATGGGATATTAAATTTTTGATACATTTGAAAAGAAAAGGAGGAAGTGGCTGCTAAGTTAGCAAACAGCAATCACTACTAGTGAATGAAACTCTGGGGAAACATTACCTCTACTATAGAGAAATGAAAATCACTGTATCAAGGGTCAGTTGGATACTTTAGACAGAATTTGATAAAACTAAATAAAGGACAAGTTAAATTCCTAAATTTTCTCCCAAAGACTGTAATAACATTCAAAGATTTCTTGTGACCTAGTTGAGAGAAGAAACCATTGCTGAGACAGAAATCACTGAAGATCAAACCTAGATATTGATTTTGCAACTTCCAGGATTATAGTGTTAGTTGATTTACAGCTTGATCGTCTGTTGTACAAACATTAGAGAATTGATCAGGAAAGACTTGACACTTGCTTATTCATGTGAAGATACTGCAGATTAATCAAAATACATAAAATAGGCCAATCTCCCAACTTCTAGTGAAACATGCCTCATGGTACATCTCTTTTGGAAACTTGGCCTCATCCTTGACTGAGGAAGCTATGGCTAGGTAAATCAGAACCTAAAATTATTCTTGCTCAGTGGTTCAATATGGAATGTAAATTAAAAGGAACATAAATTATACATGGCTTTGGGTATAGCAGGAGATTATAGTAAAATTCAGAGTGAGAGCAAGAAATAGAAAAAAAAAAAAGATATACATAGTTTTGCTTTAAAACCAGAAATAGCAAATTGGTAGAAATTAAATACTGAAGATGCTAAACAAAAGTGAGTAAGACCTAATTTTAAAGCATCCTGAAATCATTAATACAGAGAAAGCCTATGATTTTATGTGTTGATTTTGGATAAGGAGCTGAACTGTTTGATGCCCACTGATGATCCATACAAAATGACATTGAAAAGACAAAAACTCAGTATCACCTGAGCTTTGTACCTCAGGTGTCTCAACTTTCCCCCTTCCATATCATAAAGAAATTTGCCATGACGCCAGGGACCAAGACCATGTAAAGTTTTAATAGTGCGGACATGGACTTACTTGGTTAGTCCTGGTAAGTCCTGGCTATGTCATTGACAATCACTTAGTTTTCTAGGATTGTCAACAAACTCTGAGCCTGTTTATGTGGAACCATTTCACTGATAGCAGCCTGTGGATTATTTTCAGTCCTACAAAGTGACAATGAAGGATAGAAATAGACTGATGTAAGCCAAGACAACTTGCACATATAATGTAAGAAATGGATATAATACTTAACTGCATGGAGATCACTGCAAAGATCATGAAAGCATTACTTCTCCTCACAAGAGAATGATTTCATGTACCCCCTAAAAAGGCACCAGATGCCCTTGACATTACTCACTACCTCCATTGGTAATTTAGATTTATAATCTGAATATATTGCTGTCTGAGGACATCAGCTACATACATGCTTAGTACCCAGGAACTGGTAATAAACCAATAAAATTCTTTCTGAGAAATGAAAAATAATGTAATCAACAACCAATCTTCCAGAATCCATTTACTTGGTGTACCATCCACATAGTAGTTTCCAGCTATCCCTATACACTTTGCCATAGAAGATGTTACCAGTGTTCCATTTATATTTCTACAACTTTTCAGAATGTTCTGAAGGAGTTCCACTTCTAGTATGTGTGTCTTTGTCACTGAGTGTTGCTACCACCACACAGCGACCACTCCCAGTTGGGTAGCTTCTTCTGCATCTGCAGGCCAGAACTATGGGAAAAATTAATATCCCATGGTAATCCTCAACCAGAAATTCTCAGAACTTCATGTATGAATGCCTCATTTTTTCACCCTTCTTGTGGGGTCATTTTGAGGCATCCATGTTGCAGTTCCTCTATGGGATTAAGTATCGTTTCCCATGGTGGTCTTATCTCATGTCTATCACTTTACTAGTTCCATGTTTGTGCTCTCTGCCTTCTCAAATACACTGTGTGCCTTGGAATCCTTGTCTCAAGATCTGCTTCTGGACAAACATAAAATCTTTCTTTCATGAAGAAGGTGGAGATCTATTATCAAAAAAAGAGATAATTTATTTTCATTCAGATTTGCTTCCTTTCCTTCCCTGCTATACATGAATAGAATGCCATAGATTCTGCCATAATAACTCACACAGCCTGACTTCCAATAGAACTTTTACTGCTCAAGAAAAGAAGGAAGCCTGTGGATTGATGTCAATTGGATTCACTGTTTGTATAATGCTCGCCATAAATCAGACCCCCTGTCATTGTAGAATAACAGCATCACACAAGCACTGGATGGAACCCAACACTTACAAGCTAAATAAATATGTTCCATGAACAAGAGTCCAATGCACGTTGCTGTTCTTTGATTTATAGATTTTTATTTCTGTATCTCATTTTTTTCTCCTCTCTAAAATAAGAAATAATAATAGCCCTATCTCACGGGGTTGTTAAGATTAAATGACATAATACATCCAGAATAAGATTTTGTAATGGGATTCTATTATCTCTGGCAAGGTTTCACTGAAAACACAAAGCCAGAAACAATTAACACTAATCACAGCCACATTTTAAAGCAAAATTCCAGTGCTTTATATATATTATAATATAAATTAATATAAATCAATTAAGGAAATTATTTTTCTGGCCATAATATACGAGACATTTTGAAGTATATGAGAAGAGCCTTAAAGATTGAAGAGAATAAGATCAAAGCATAAGGATTTCTGTAGAAAGTTGTGTAGATGTTTTTTCTTCCACCTTCTGGGAACTTCTGAGTATGAGGTTACTGCATATGAGCAGCAGTAGGGCAAAGGTTGATGTTCTTCACTAGACAATGAGGGTTTTTTAAAAGGGTATCAGTCCTGGGTCATCTTAAAAGACTTTCCCCCAAAAGTGATTATTAAGAACACTTAAACCAATGACCTGAAAACAAGTCGTGTAGCAGATCACCAAAGAAGGTAAATGGGAAAATAAACCAAATGGGAAATCAAGCAACTACAAATGGAAATCCTCGATAATGAAGCTTTTTAGAAAGCCCATATTTGGAATGAAAATTTAGACAGCTGACACACAAACTGTATCAATATCATGTAGTATTATATGTATCAAGTAAGCACTTCTTCCTATTCCCTTTTCTCCCCCCTCCTCAAGAAGGCATTCTTCTGTTGCTTCTCTACTTTGCTGTCTCTGCCTCTGCTCAGCATGACTGACGGAGCTGACACCAAGGTGCCCTCCCATAATCCCTCTTCAAGTTTATGAGACTAAATGAGAACTGAACTGTGGATGACAACTGCTTAGTCAGGTGAGAGATTGTTTTCAACTTGAGTGGATTTTTTAAGACCCAGACTTGCCAGAAATACAATGAGATGTGCAAGGTTTGTCCACATGGCCAAAGAAGAATTGTTTGAAGTGCTTATTTACAACCCTGTTCCTCAAACTGTGGTTTCCACCGCAACAGCAGCAGCATCCAGGCACTTGGTAAGAATAGAGACTGTTAGGACACACTCTGATTCTTCTCAAACAGAATATTCATTTTAACACTCTCTCCATATGGTACATTGGTACTGCTTTATAGGACGATGATACAAAAGAGTAAGGTTGATTTTCTTCATGCAAACTTTTGATTGTAGATCATTCAATAACTTTATGACATGTGCAAATACTTAGAAGAATTTACTTGACTGTTGGGGCACTGAAGAAAAGTCTTAAGCTAATATTAGAACAAATGAGCAGTGCAGGTTTTCTTTTCTTTTTTTTTTTTTAAATGACAAGTTAGACTTCCAGTAAAGACAAAAATTTAAAAAAATATAAAACATATTTGCTTACTAAAAAAATCAACTCTAACAAGAGTGATAGCCTATGTAAATAGCTTTTAAGCCCTGCCTGGCATGTTATGAATTTTCTGTCTGTCTCTGGGTTTGATTCTCTCTCTACAGTATATCTATGTATGTATATGTAGGATATATATGCACATATCCCCATGTATTTTTGTCTTAAGTGAGTATATATGTCTACATGGAACTTACTATAATTTTAGTATTATATAAGCTATTATTATCATTATTAATCACTAATGTAATTATGTATCTATATGTGTTTTCTCACCGTTCTAGATACATGAAGTCAAATTATATTCTTCTTTGAATGATTGATTAAATGATCATAGATCTTTTTAACATCTCTATGTAGCTAATAAAAGGGGAAGGGGTTGTAAGTTTTAAAATTAATGTTTTGGACGTAAAATGGTTTTAAAAAATAGAGAAAAAAATCCTCACCAGAATAAATGAAAGAGTAGCATAATTGAAGGGGCAAAGGAGATGTCTCCATAGCTCAAAGACTGAAACAAACTGACACAGGCAGCTCGGGCTGATCCACAGCAGTGGGGGGTAGACAAGCCTTGTCTGATTAAGGCAGGCAATTTAGTGGCTTGGGATTTTGAGTTTTGACATGTCAGTGCCAATCATAACCAGGGAGTATGTACCCCAACAACTGGGATCCTTATAATACCTTCAGGTAACAAACTTTTTTTTATTTTTTGTGCAAGAACTTAATCCTTACTCAAGTACTTTCTGGGCCAAAAGTTTCTCTAAAGCTTTACAGAAAAACTCCTACCAAAAAAAAAAAAAAAAAGCATTCCACCATCTTACCCATCTACTACTTTTCAATTCCCTGTGACCTTTAAAATCTCGGTTGCACACTCAGTTATTTTATAAGTCACAGTAGGTTCAAATTAATCTTAGGGATAGGCTATTTCATAACTAGTTAAATGGATAGCAGAGAATTTAAAAACTCTTGTCATATAAAAATGTTACTTTTAGAACACAGTATATTTCGTATTATTTCTATAAGTTCACCTTATAATTTATATAAACATAGTAAACAAAAAATTCTACTTGTAGAATTTGGAAATTTGAGATAAGTGTAAATTAATACAAAATAACATACAAAGTAGATTTTTTGGCTATAATTTCACCTAAATAAAAAAGTATCAAGCACTCTATATATCTAGTAAAGTAATTATTATGAAATTTTTGCATCACAAGTACTATAATGAGTGCTTGTTTACCAGAAGGTGAAGTATGTTATTATTTCAAGTTCTTCCTCAATGTCAATTTGAACAATTGTCTTAGAGTGTCTTAAAATTCGTAAATGCACCTACCGGCACGACCACCTCACAAAGACCTATGAGTTATTTTGGTTGTTTTTGTTTGTTTCTTTGTTTATTTGTAAATGATACCAAATATCCAGATAATATAAAAGTAATCTTTCACTACCAATTATTTTAAACTTTATTTATTTTCTGTATTTGGAGAAGAATCCAGTTTAGCATCAGATACTGACAGTCCAAATATACCAGTCATACAAACATATTTCAAAGCCAAATGAAATAGACTACCATGTGTAAGTTAACCTAGATAAATGAACTAATGACTAATTTTTTATTTGTACAAAATTGTTTTAAATCTGTTTTTTAAACATTATATTTTGTCAATTGAAAGAAATAAGATTAGCTAAAATAATTGATGATTTTCTTTAAACAGATAGCAGCTTGGCCCACACTGGTGAAATATGACATTAAATTACACACCCTCATTTTAAATATACTCTCCAATAAACCATACTATTTACCAAAAATACTTGTTGTTTCCAAGTTCACATTATAAATTACAGGTAGGTTGAGAAAAGAGAGAACTGTTACTTTACACAGCCAAAGTGCACTAAGAGGTAAGTGAATAAAGCAGATGTCTTAGCTCCTGGTCATTATAAAGTAGAGCAACATCACTAGAATTCCCTTGACAAATATAAATGGATCTCTCTACTAACAAAATAGAAAACCATAACTGGAAATAAAACATTTATTACTAGTATCAGTTTATTTCTTTGGGGAATTTTGAATGACTGCTCTCTTCGGCATAGGCAGCTAGAGGTGACCAGTCACATGAAGCAGCAATTTTCAAATGAAACAATGTACAGTGTAATGCTGTTTATTAAACATTTCTCATTTTATTATATTAATTTAAAATACTTTTACTATGCCCTAAAGAAATTATCCTAATATAACTACAAAAGAGAAAACACATCTCCAAAGAAATCAGTATTTGTCCGTTTTTTCAATGTAGACTTTGTGTTTGTCAAAGGTAGTGGTGGATAAGTACATTGGTGTGCATATATAATTTATACATATGTATAATTGAGAGAGGGATATTCATTACAAATTATTGGCTCACACAATTATGAAGGCTGGAGTCCCACAGTCTGGCATTTGCAAGCTGAAGACCCAGGAAAGCTTATAATGTAGTTAGAAAGCCTTAGAGACATAGAACTGACAGTGTAAGAATTCAGTCAAGTCCAAAACCCTGAGAATCAAGAACACCCAGGGCAGAAGACTGGTCCTAGTTGAAGCACTTAACCAGACAGCAAATTCAACCATTCTGTTCTATTTAGGCCCTCGGCAGGGTAGATGATGCCCATGGACACTGGGGAGGGCCATCTGTTGTACTCAGTGCCTATTCAAACACTAATGTCTTTTGAAAACATCCTTATAGATAAAGAAATAATGACTAATCAGAGTACTGGACATCTCGTGGCCCAATCAAGTTGACACCTAAAATTAGCCATCACAATTTAGAAATACAATGGATTTTATATACTGAGCTGGTGGTAACCACCTTGCTGAACTCATTTATTAATTCTAATAGTTTTTAGTGGATTTCCCAGGGCTCCCTATATAAAATATCACATCATTTGTAAATAATGATAATTTTACTTCTTTATTTCAAATCTATTTTTTTTTTTCAATTAAATAATTGCCCTGGCCCCAAACTTCCAATATAATGTTAAAGATAAGTAGTGAACACAAACATCCTTACCTGCTCCTGATATTGCACAAAGATCATTCAGTGATTCATCATTAAGTATGATGGATTTTTTACACCTGTGAGAAAAACGTATTTGTTTTTTCATGAAAGGGTATTTGGTTTTTTCAAATGCTTTTTCTGCATCTGTTGAGATAATCATGAAGTTTCTGTTTTTTAATCTACTAATAAGACATATTACATTGATTGATTACTAAACAAGCCAATCTCCCATTCCTTAAATAAATCCAACTTGGTTATGGTGTGTAATCCTTTCTATGTGTTCCTGGATTTGGTTTGCTATTATTATCCTAAGGATTTTGTGTCCATATTTATAAAAGATGTTGGTCTGGTGTTTTCTCAAGAACTCCTTTTTTCTGATTTTGGTATACCTATCCTCAAAATAAATTGTAATTTTTCCCTCCTCTTCTACCATTTGAAAGATTTTTGAAGAATTGGCATTCATTTGTTTTTATGTATTTGAAATCATTACACAATGGGTCTGAGCTTTTCTTTTCTTTCTTTCCTTCCTTCCTTCCTTCCTTCCTTCCTTCCTTCCTTCCTTCCTTCATTCCTTCCTTCCTTCTTTCTTTCTTTCTTTCTTTCTTTATTTCTTTTT
>CAUYRH010050261.1:0-11327 GCA_963574655.1 Perodicticus potto
GGAGCACTTACAGTGATTGTAATTGTGTGTGTTCCCCACTGGATCATAAGCTCCAGGGAGTATTGTTTTTGCCCACTCTTGGATTTCCAGTACCTAACTCAAGTATGTTTTGAGTGAATGAAACACAGCTTTCAAATCCATCTTCAAAGCTCTTCACAACTACTTTCCAGTCTGTCCTTCACAGCAGTCCTGTTGTGGTGGCAGTGATCACTGTCTTCATTTGGAAGCTGTGGACACTGAGACAAAGGAAAGTTAAGAGGCTTGCCCAGCTCAGATAGCAGGGCCAACACTGAGCCTTATGGTTTCCGCGTCACTGTTTTCATGTCCTCTCACTGACTCCACATTGACTAAGGTATTTTTTGGAAGAGTCAAATACGGTCCTTTCCTTAAAAATGAGTGCTTATTAGCTTGTGACTCAAAGACTCTCAGAATCCCAGGTTGTTCTCCTTTTTTATTTAACATAGTCTATATGTTAAATATAACATATTTATATATGCCAGGCCCTGCTCTAAGCATCTGATAAGAATCAGCTCATTTAATCCTCGTATCAACCCTGCAAGGGAGGCATTATCATTACCATTGCCATCAATGATTAATGTGGCCGTCTTTTGCTACATAGTGTCACAAAACTTAGTGGCTTCAAACAACCATTAATTATGATTTCAGATAGTTTTGTGGTTTGATTGGGATCAGCTGAGCAGGGGGCTGGTGCGCAGTTGCTGTTAGATGGTGGTGAGGCTGGAGTCATCAAAAGGTTTGATCAGGCTGGCATCAAAGGACACACACCCCAGTCCAGATTCAAGGGTTTGGAGTGGGCTGTGGTTCTCAACCTGGGAGTGGCAGGCACATGCAGGGAAGGATTGATGGCCAGAGTCTTCAGAGATAAGATACTACAAGGAATAATTCCCAATGAGAAAACAAGGCACAGAGAACTCAAATAACTTAGCTAAGGCCACACAGCTAATGTGTGGAGAAACAGAGTTTATCCCAGGCAGCTGAATTTCAGAGCCTTCCAGCCAAAGCAAAACGGATTGAAGCCCACTAGCAGGGCACACCCTCTCATTGCAAAGTTGAAGTGGTTAACAGCACAGCGTCATTCATAGTAGAACCAGAAAGTCCCGGAGTTGTCTATCAGGGATTTGTTAGACGGGAAGAACATCTAAAAATACTATTATGAATGGAAAGATATTTCAAAGATTTTTTAATATTAAGAGTGAAAATATGGTCTCATGAGGCCCAAGGCAGTTGGAAGACTTCATATTTTAGTTTGTCTCTAACCAGGAAAAAAATGAAAATGTGCGTGTGTGCTGTTTTTCCTAATAAATAATTAAAATCTGAAACTTTCCAATGTTCAAGCTCCTTCAGAATGCCCCGCTTTTTAGTGTCATGGCCCGGAAAGTCTGAGTCATTGATTATCTTAGACACATCTGGCCCCTCTAATGAAAGGACGAAGAAATGACATGTCTCCTTCAAAAAGGTTAGTCATTCACATGAGCGGTGGGGTAATGAAAATCCTGACTCACCTTTGGAGTGGTTGGCTTCTCTCTGGAACTCCAAACTAGGACAGTGTGGAGCACGGGCCCCGTTCATTGCTAGGTTCTCCATATTTCCCACCTTCCACAGACATGCTGGACACCCGTGTGTGGTGAGAGGGAAGAGCACCGAGCCATCTTTCAGGCCTTTCCAAATCAGACCCCGGGGTTGTTGATGCTTCTCTTCCTAAACACCAAAGCCCAGGCCCCTATTTCATTCGTTCTCATCCTGACGGGAATCAGCCTGCTCTGTTTCTGCTCATGCTGAATATGACAACATTGCCACTGCTGGGAATCGCTCACACTCAGGGTCATTCTTAGAACCAGACAAGAGGGCCCTGATCTGACCTCCCTCTGGGGGTGACCCCCACACCATGCGGTGAAGAGTATGTGGGACCAGCAAGGATGTGCCTTCTTGGAGTCTGTGCCATCCCCTAGACTCCATCTGGGTCCTCAGGGCCTGAGAATCCCCTGCTCACTCTCTTCCCACCAGTGTCACATCCCTGGCACAGCCAAGGGGCAGCCGTTTGAAGGGACAGAGTTTGTGATGCAGTTTTGGTGTCCACGTGTGTGCGTGTGTGTGAGGCCCCTAGCAGCATGGGATGGGGCAAAGTTGGAGTCTCATTCCAGCATGACACCCCAAGGATACTGAGAATTCTATCTTCAAACTTCATCTTCCAGATTGTTATGAAGGTATATTTGCTAAGGGAGAAGAATAGAACATATTTGATTATAGCTTGTTAGCCTGACTTATAGCTTTTAAATATTTAGACACATGCTATATCGGTCTCCATCTGGACATTTGCTCCCAGCCCTGCAAGTGTTGGAGGGGTGGGGTGAGGAGTGCCTGTCACCACTCCCAAAGTACCTGGCTTTTCATCTGTGTACAAACTCTTGGCCATATTGAAATGTGCATCCCCACCATCCATAGACAGGTTTCTCAAAACCTAATTCAAAAGCCCCTGCTAAAGCCTCTTGCAGTGTTGTATGAAGCAGCCCCTCAGACCTCTGCTTGCCTTTGTCTCAATCTCACTACAACGGTCTGGGATATTCTGTTTCTGATTCTGTCTCTGTGATCCTCCAGGCCGAGCCCAGAGGTTCCATCTTGTGTTCCCAGCATCTGCACCATGCTGACAAACAGGAGTCATCTACTGTTGTGCCCATTCACCACCTAGGTTGACCCTCCTCTTGGTGTGTCTGGGATGGAGGTTTCTCCCAAGATAGAGGGCTTTTGGTGCTAAAACAGAGATAGTCCAGGATGATTGGTCACCCCAAAGAGGAAAAGCCTCTTCAGAAAGGAAGAGGACATCAGCAACTATAATAAAAATAGAACTAATTGGCCCATTTAAGTTCTAAACAACAAACAGGACTGTCGACCCACCTGAGCAGGGAGGAAGCATCTAGGCTACACAGGAATCTGGCCAGGTTGCGCTAGTTTGGGCCGAGAGAATGAAGGGGACAGCCTTGTTTTAACCAGCCATTTTCCAAAGCCCTCCTGAAAACTCTTCAGTTATTTCACAAAGATGCCCTGTACTCTCATTTCTCTGAAGTATCTCCTGGGAAACCCAGCTCATCACAGCCTCCAGCTGCCCACCTAAGGCATTTGCCCCTCAGAAGTTTTCAGTCCACTCCAAGGAGAGATGATGTCTAAGTCTCCCCCCTACCATCCTACTTGGTGTGGTGGATAGCTATGGGTTTTCCCGCTGCGTCCTTTTCTATTTTTATGGTGAAAGCACCTGAATTTCCTTTAGAAACCACCCTCCCCCTCTTATTCATCGGCTCTACTCTCAGGCCACATCTGAAACAAGGATGCAGTGAGAGGGGACTAGGTGGGTGGGAAGCACATGACCTGCTGAGTGCAGTTTTTATGTCTCAACACAAGAATGAGGAAACTAAGTCAAGACGTTCTCAGTTGTCAGAGACAGAAACGCTATTGTCCGTGACCCAGGAAGGGGCCAAGGGCTGCAGCAAAAAATGATGCATTCTCTCTCCATCTCTCACTTGGCCCCCTTGTCTCTCTGCTTACTTTCCTCAAGATTGGCTTCAGTCTCTGACTGGTTTTCCCCAGTTGATGCCACAGATGTCCATGCTGAGTGGAATCAAGTTCTCTAAACCAGGGGGAAAACACGCTCTTCAAAAAATAAAACAACGACCAAAAAAAGCCAAGATATTTCTCTAATAACGTCCTGTATCCAAACAGCTGAATCTGCATTCAGACCCAGGATAGGGATGTTCTCATAACCTCTGCTGCTCTAAGTTGTGCACCTCCTGTTAGCACGTGTTGAGGAAAACGGCTAGCCTATCAAAACGGCTGCAAAACACTGCGTTCAGCCAAAGCCAGCTGAGCCAGGCCCTGTAGCAGATGCTTTCATCTTTATTCAGAAGAACCTGGAAAGAAGGTATTGTTTTAACCGTTTAGTAGATGCAGACGTGAAAGGCCCCAGCCTGAGGACCTCGTCACTCTGAATGATGACAACCCACACAGGAGATGAGAGCCCCAGTTACTCACCGGCAGTTTCCCCACCTCATACATCAACTTCCTGGAGCTCAGACTGCACCACCCCACATATCACTTCTGCCCTTGCTTTGTGCAATTCAAGGAATGTCAGCTTTCATGTCCCACTGCCTTTAGCTGATCACCCAACGTGTGAAAGCAAACACATTAGAATAGGTGACCCCCATGGACATACATGAAGTTCTATCTCCCCCAAGTTTCAGAAGTTCTTTGTGGATAAGAGAGATGTACTCCATACTTGATAAAAGTAGAAATCAGGCTAATGCATTTGCGTATGCTTGTGTATTATGTATTCTTTAAAGAGCTAATATATGTACACAGAAATGATTTTTTTTAAATACTTCAAAAAAGCACACAAAGGAAAATAGCCCCCGCCTAGCCCCCAATGTTCTCTCTAAAGAGATGCACCCAGATCTTGGGTGTCCTTTTAAGATAGCCCATGCACAGCTAAGCCTATATGGGGGGTGTGTATTTGCATATACATTTATGTATTTTTTCTTTGTATAGAAATGAGAATGCACTACACCTATCACTCAATTCCTTTTTTAGATCATTTAACAATAGGTCTTGGAGAACCTTCCATGCTAGGACATGTAGTTCTATCTTATTCTTTTAGAGCTGCATAGTATTCCATTGTATGACTATTTAACCAGTCTCTACATGATTGGAACTTAAGTTATTTCCATCTTTTGCCTCTGTGTGTGCACTTCAGATGTATTTTACAATAAAGGGATGGAAACAAAGGGAAGAAGAGTTTTCTGCTTAACTCCCCTTTATCTAGAAAGGCCCTACTCTATTCTGAGGGTTTCTGGTGGTTTGAATGAACATAATTCAAATTCTGAGCTCTCAAGCAAAACTTTTCAGAATTCCTCTGCCCTGTACCCAATGCAAACTAAACAAAACATAAGATAGAACCTAAGGGAGGATGGGCAAAAGTTGGAAGCACGAAGCAGAAAGCTTCCCTCTCTGCACATCTCATCTCTGCATCCCCTGTGTCACCTTTCTTTGGTTCTGTCTGTGCTAATCAGCCGGCTCTGCCTCTCCCCACATGTGGGTGGAAGACTCTGGCCCCCCTGCAGGCCCTCACAGGCAAAGAAATCTGCTTCCCTCCCTCCCTCTGGTTCCCGCTGTGTCAGGAGTTTTATCCTTCTGTTCTGATGAGCTCTGGATAAAGGGACAGACAGAGCCTCATGGTTCAAGATGGCTGCAGAGAGCAGACCCTGAGGGCAAACGCTGGAGAGGCTCTCAGGTGCCACCATGTGGTCCACAGGGACAAGAGCTTTTCATCAGTAATGCTGCATCCGGGACCTGAAGGTCTGCTGTGATGGCTTCAATCTGGCTGGCCAGCTTTCTAACCCAGAGTCTCCCATTATGGATGTGCTTGGACAGGTAATCAAAACGTCTTCCTGACTTAGAGGCGGGCCCAGGCCTTGTCCAACAACAGCATTTCACACTCATTTGCGAGGGAGATGTGGCTTGATGATATGAGCTATGTTCAGCCCTGCCACCACACACACGCTTGTTTTGACAGAGTGTTTTCACCACACCTTGCAGATTGGAAATGTTCTATTCTTTAGAAATTTCATAGATGTGACACGTGTTTTTGAATGTGTTCTTTTTGAGAAATTTTTAAAACGTGAGTAATATAAACAAGCCATCTGTGCTTGAGAGAAAGCCCATGGAATCCGGAGTAAGGATCTGTGCCTAGACTGCAGACTGCTGGAATCCCCAGCTCCCTAGCAAAAGTTTAAGAATGAAACAGCATCTATCTTGGGGCATCTCTCCAAAGACTGAACCACACAGACGTTGTGCAGATCAGGGAGGAAAGTCCTGCCAGCAGAGGGCACTATCGGTCCGCAGCCACCAAGCCAGGACAGCCCCCTCCCTTTTAGGCTGTGCCTGCTTCTCTCCCTGTCTTCTCCTTTAACAAGCTCCCTGTTTAACTTATCGAAGCAAATAACCAAGTGTGCGCATGCTATCAGCAATATTTCTCAGTGGCACCTTTCGATATCCCAGTGTTTAGATTAACTTTGAATTAATTCTCAGAATAAGACAAGCAATAACTTGAGGCACAGAACGGTCGATTCTGCTTCATCCTTGGATTGCACTTTACCAAGTTTGACCCATTCCATAAACTAGTTTTACCTGCTTTTTGCCTGAATTACTGGGAGGAGACCCCTAGCACACACGTGCATGCGTGTACACATGCACACTCACACACACACACACACACACTAGCCTGAGGTAACATGCAAAGACCTCTATAGAGTAGGGGTGGGTGCTGTGGTACAGAGTGTATAGCCCTGTGGGAAGGGTGAAAAGGGAAGGTTCCTGTGGACAGCTGCACAGAATAAGTAGCATCCATGAGCCACCTGTGAGTCAAAGGTTAGCCATGAACAGTAGCTGAGCATAATGGACTTGCCAGTCCTCTTAACTGGCCACTATCAGAGCAAAAAGATGCCACCAGGGATCATCCATCCATTAAAGGTAGAGGGGAAGAAACCGTATTTATAGGACGGAGCAGGAAGTAGTTAGATACCTACCGACCACTGAATTGCCACATGGCAGCGATTCAATGTGCTGGCCTCATGTACTGGCCAGGGCTAAGACGCTGCTAGCCTCAGAGGCCAAGTGACAATACCAGCTACAGGAGCTATCAGGATATACGACCTGTTCCCCACATGCGCAGCCAGGTCATTGGGCAGCCAGGTATTATAATTGCACCTCACAGCCACTGGGGAACGGATGTGTGTCCACCGTGCTACTTCCCTTGCAAACTTCAAGGCCATTCTGAATCTTTGTGGCCATTCCTGACCCAGAGTGGGAGCCAACAGCTTCAAGGCATGAGTCTGAACTCTCAGATTAACACAGAGATAGTAACACTCCTATCACATATCATTTGCGGAAAAGAACACATACTTTGAAGCATCTCGAAACTGAAGTTGAAACTTCAACTTAAGATTTAGAAGAGCTTCTAGCTGGAAAGGGGTGATAAATACAAATTCAGGGGACCATTCCCATTATTACTAATTTAAAATGTATGAGGCCTCATTAATACTCCTTTTATTCAAAGTTCTTTTATTCCTTTCTTTCAGTGATAGTAAAAAAATCTTTCGGGTCATTCTCCTTTTTTTCCCTTTTGCTTTTTTACTGAAGTAAAACATACCTACAGTAAAATATGTAAGTCTTACAGCTTGATGCCCTTTGACATATGTAAAACAAGTGACTTAACCGCTCTGGGTCTGGGTCCTCCTTTGTCAGGTGAAGGTTAGTAAGCCAGCATTCCTCAAGTCTCCTCTCACAAGTGACAGCCATTCTGCATGCTTTGTTGCAATAGCTCCTCCATCATCATTGCTGTGTGTCTTTTACATCACACCTAACATGGTGGCGCTGGCATAGTGGGCACTGGATAACTCCTTGGGAGGCTAAGCCCTGGCTGCCTCCAGAGGAAGCCAGCTTCAGGAAGTGGCGGCTGTGAACCAAAGAGTTTGGTGCCCGTGGTCCACAGCATTGCCACAATGCACACGACACCAAGCTGGTAAGTGTTCACTTGGAGGGGATTTAACAGATACGTATTCAGGTCCAAATCCTTCATGGAAAGACAAAGAAGTAAACCAAAAGGAAGCTGGTTTTGATGTGAGCAGGCTGTTGTCTTGGCAGGAAAGAGAACTCCCGGGCTATCTAGCCTGATGCTAATTGTTCACATCAATTTCTAGTTCCTCTGCAGTGTAATGACACACGCAAAGGACTCCTTGGAAATCCTCTGGAGTTTAGCATCTTGCTTCAAGCCATAACAAAACTAGAGTGTTTATAAATTGTGTACAGAGGATTTGTTTTATGCCTGATAATGTTAGATCAACAGAAAAAGAATATCTGCACCAGTGAGGATATTTTTTAGTCTGAAGTTCACAGAAAAACCCAACTTAACAAGGTATCCCAAAGTAGGTGATTCTGAAACTCAGTTATGTCAACAAAATCTCAAACCTTTATTCCTACCTGTTGGTTCTGTCGGAATATCTACTTCATGTTCAGAAGATGGGCAGAGCCAGTCTAGGCCCTCACACAAATCCAACGGCAAGAAGAAAGGGCAGCACGGCAGGGTTTTCTCTCTCAAAGGCCCTCAGCATTGCACAATAGACCAGTCCCTGGCATAGAGAATTGCCCCCTGGGATTGGTCTCATGGTTACCAAATACCTATACAAAATGGGGGCTCTGTGAGCGTGGGCAGAGAAGACATGAATCATGGGTAAGGAACCAACATGTTCACCACAGCACGGCCGTAATGGCAGGCCTTGGAGATCTTCTAGACCAATCCAAATCCAGCTAAAGAAATTACTTTTTAACTTTCAATAATCCATTTCCACAGTAAAATTGGATTATAGTCATTAGCCAGAAAACCAATAGCTCTGTGGCTTCTGGAGGCCCTTGGTGACAATAGGGCCTTCTTGCTCTGTTTACCACGGATTCTCTCCAGTCAAGGCAGAGGCTTGGTGAGTGTGCTTGGCCTCTTCCTGGATAAAGGTCAAGGCTCTAAGAGAAAGCAGCTCATTGTGTGGCCTTGCAGAACAGTCATCATTTGTTTCTTCTCAATGAAACTCAGCAGTCTGGGAACGGAATTGAGTACCCTTCAACTTCTCTTGCTAGCTCCACCTCGAGAGCACACCCCCATGAGCCTGGATAAATTGTACTGTGAGGAGGACTGTGGGGGTGGGCAATGACCCTGGAGGGGCAGAGGGGAGAGCAAAGGGTGATTTCCCAGGAAGTACCAAAAATGGCACCTAAGAGGCTCATGTACTAACAATCAGCCTTTTATATCCATCCTTCCTCTGTAGTTATAGAGGCAGGACTAAGGCTACCCTGGATGTAGGGAGGAAAGAGAGAGAAAGAGATCGGGCTCTGTGTATGTGTATGGGGGAGGGAGAGAAGGGCCAGAGAATGAGCAACACCTATTGTAATTAACCCACCCCAGGGTTTACCCTGGGCACACAGGGTGCTACTCTTTCCCTCCCTCCAGTGGTTGGGAGGAGGCCCTGCGACCAACTGGGTAAAATAACAGGTGTATACTGGGTCATTGTCATTGTCAAGTGCTCTCTTGACCTCTTTTCTACCTTCTTTCTTGTTCTGTTTCTACTCCCATCCTCTCTCCTTGTCTCTGCATTTGGCTGCAGCAATGAGAAGCCATTTCCCATATGACCAGGCATGTACACCCCTGGAGGTACTCAGAGAATTTCAGGGGCATGCAGACACTTTGTAGTTCAATAGACATGCATGTATTTTACTTTTATTTTTAAAAAAACGTTGCAAGTTGTATGGCTGCCATGAGAATTCCATTGGTTCTTGAGCTTTTTCCCCAGGAGAAGAACGTTGAACTCCCCCAAGAGGCAGAAGGAAAGCAAGATCCAGATGGAAGGGATTTGCCTGGCATCATTAAGCATAAAAGCAGTGATTTCAGGATCAAAAATCACATTTTGGGGCTCCCAATCCAATGCTTTTCTTTTCACGTCACACTTCTGTTAAATTTATCTGTCTCATCTAGCACACTTTCTATTACATTACCAAAATTTTTCTTGCAAATTCCTCAATGGAAATGGCTGCTTTCTGGAGGATGTGTGGGGAACTGGGAATTTCTACATCCTAACCTAATTTCTTTTTTTCTTTTTTTTTTTTTTGCAGTTTTTGGCTGGAGCTGAGTTTGGTTGCAGCCGTCATTGTTGTTTTTTTTTTTTTTGGCGGGCCCAGGCTGGATTCGAACCCGCCAGCTCAGGTGTACGTGGCTGGCGCCTTAGCCCGTTGAGCCACAGGTGTCGAGCCCCTAACCTAATTTCTAATGCCACTTTCTTTTTTTTTTTTTTTTTTTTGAGACAGAGCCTCAAGCTGTCACCCTGGGTAGAGTGCCGTGGCATCACAGCTCACAGCAACCTCCAATTCCTGGGCTCAAGCGAGTCTCTTGCCTCCACCTCCCAAGTAGCTGGGACTTACAGGCGTCCGCCACAATGCCCGGCCATTTTTTGGTTGCAGCCGTCATTGTTGTTTGGCGGGTCCGGGCTGGATTCGAACCCGCCAGCTTAGGTGTACGTGGCTGGCGCCTTAGCCCATTGAGCCACAGGCGCCGAGCCTCTAATACCACTTTCAACTACAGCTTTTAACAACTCTATAAAGATCTTTCGTTCCATTTCCTCATCCAGGATATAATAGAACCTAAATAACATTTCAATGAGTTCTTAGTTGAATACTTTAAAGGTAATGAGTATCTATACACTGGTTTCAAAGAAAGTTTATTGAAATTAAATTCTAAGGCCCCAAATAAAAAGCTACATCATATGCAAGATTACATAGTTCACATTTCCGTACCAACCTTTTTTTTTGTTTTTGTAAATTCCTGTATTTTTCATTGTAGACTCAATGCAACTGAGACATCTAGTGTTCAGTCCTAAGAAAAACAAATTTCCACTAATTCTGAGCTTAAAGAATTCATCAAATCCCTTTTATAATGCTTCTGAGTAAAAGTGAATTCTGCCTCCTACCCCCAACCCTAGGAAGTCTCTTTCTGGTTCTCTCTGGGCTGAACCCTTTTTCAGGTAAAAGAGTTTTCAATTATCACAGAAGCTCATGAAATGTTTCCCACATTTAGTGTTCTTGTTATCATAACTGTGTTGTGAGTCATGTGGATAAAATCTATCCCCTCAGCCCCACCTTTCTCTTCTTCAACTATTAGAGCAATTTTCCCAGATGGAACATGTCTTTTTCCTTCAATGGGATAATGTCTAAAGTCACACATTGTTTTCTGGATTTCTAGTCATTATGAATGTACATGTAACTCAAGGGATTTAAGTTAGATGTATAAAAATAATACATATTCATTTCTATCATGTAATGAACACCATTTTTCATGAGAGAATGACTTTTTGCAGGGGCAAGGTCTTACTCTGTTACTCAGGCTAGAGTGCAGTGGCACCATAATATCTCACAGCAACTTTATTTATTTATTTATTTATTTTGGAGGGACTGGTTCTTTATTTCAAAAAAACACATGTCAATATTCAGTATCAAAACAGTTGCACTACTGGTTTTATTTCTCCCCATTGGCCCCAAAGAGACCACACCAAAGGAGAGTACATTTTAAGCCAATAAGCTGCAGGACCTAAGAGGCCTCACTCAGAGAAACCTCACCGAAGAGTGGGGACTGGGCAGGGAAAGAAACTTTAAAAGATTTTCAGTACACTGCCAGTTCAAAAACTGTAGAGAGCTGTCACAGCCAGATGGGGTGGTCAGGGTGCCCC
>CAUYRH010050262.1:0-12729 GCA_963574655.1 Perodicticus potto
TTCCTATGCCTAGGTCAGTTTCTTGTGAATTTCCTAGGCCTGAATTCCATGGATGGACTGTGTCCATTCATTGATACACTCATTCACCTTGCCCCTGGTGGAAGGGACTGTATTCATTTGTTTCCTGGCCAAGGAACCCACACGCGTATATATACCCTGAGGCTAGAGGCCTAGAGGAGGAGATGGGGAAAGACCAGGAGAGGAACGGAGAGAGCATCTCTCTCCCCACTTGAAATACCTCCCTCAACCTGGAGCTTTGGTGTTTTATGTATTATTTTCTTTAAATCAATTCTGTATTACCACGGAGGTGTGGGGGGGGAAATAATGTAATGAAGAATAATAAAATACATATATTTACAAATTAAAAAATATATATATAGGTATAATATAGCGGAAGCAGCCACCTTATGACCATGAGGCACCAGTAGAAAGACCAAGGAAGATGATGAGGGTGACAGAAAAGTTGGCCTGACATTGTTGCTCTCCTTATCTGCACCAAAGTCCTCCTACAGACTCCTTATTACATGGCAAAATAAAATCCTCATTGGCTTAAAAAAAAAAAAAAAAAGAAAAGTGACCAGGGGTGGTGCCTGTGGCTCAGTGAGTAGGGCGCAGGTCCCATATACAGAGGGTAGCAGGTTCAAACCCGGCCCTGGCCAAACTGCAACAAAAAATAGCCAGGCGTTGTGGCAGGCGCCTGTAGTCCCAGTTACTTGGGAGGCTGAAACAAGAGAATGGCCTAAGCCCAGGAGCTGGAGGTTGCTGTGAGACGTGAAGCCATGGCACTCTACCAAGGGCAACAAAGTGAGACGCTGTCTCTTAAAAAAAAAGTGATCAAAATCATGACCTTTTTTTCTCACTACAGTCTCCCTGTCTCCTGCCATCTAACATTGTTACTAAGTCTTAGATGTCATTTAGTGTTAATGAGTTTCACACGCACCCTTCTGCTTTATTTTCAAATTCTGGTTAATGACATGAGCACTTACCCAAATTCTAACCTTGGAATCATCTTTATAAGTAATAAAGAAAAATAGCCGGGCGTTGTGGCAGGTGCCTGTAGTCCCAGCTACTTGGGAGGCGGGGGCAAGAGACTCGCTTGAGCCCAGGAATTGGAGGCTGCTGTGAGCTGTGATGCCACAGCACTCTATCCAGGGTGACAGCTTGAGGCTCTGTCTCAAAGAAAAAGAAAGAAAGAAAGATGGCCGGGCACAGGAGCTCATCTATAATCCCAGTACTCTGGGAGGGTAAGGCGGGAGGATCCCCTGAGCTCAGGAGTTTGAGACCAGTCAGAGCAAGAACAAGACCCCATCTCAACTAAAAATAGAAAAATTAGCCAGAACTCATGGCAAGCACCTATAGATCCTGCTACTCTGGAGGCTGAAGCAGAAAGATTGCTTGAACCTGGGAGTCCAAAGTTGCTGTGAGCTAGGCTGACGCCGCAACATGTTAGCCTGGGCAACAGACTTGAGACTGTCTCAAAAAAACAAAAGAAAAAAAGAAATGAAAATAAGGCAAAGTTAACTGGTTAGAGAGAAGTTAAAGCATTTATTGAGATCCTACTTACATACCTGGCAAGATGCTGGTATAGGAGCTAATTATTACTATATCCATACTTTTTTTTTTTAAGAGACAGAGTCTCACTTTGTCGCCCTCGGTACAGTGCTGTGGCATCACATCTCATAGCACCCTCCAACTCCTAGGCTTAGGCTATTCTCTTGCCTCAGCCTCCCAAGTAGCTGGGACTACAGGCGCCCACCATAACGCCGGGCTATTTTTTGTTGCAGTTTGGCCAGTGCCAGGTTCGAACCCACCACCCTTGTTATATGGGGCCAGCACCCTATCCACTGAGTCACAGGCGCCGCCCACTATCTCCATATTATAAAAAGGGGAAATTTTAAAGTTTCTCAAACATAGCCATTCCTTTCCAATTTAACAGTTCAGAATTTTATTACCACACAATCACAGTATTGTTAGCTGCCTCTACTCCAAATCTGTTCTGTATGAAATGCTGCCAGAACAATCACACCAAAATTCCATTTATATCACACCAATTCCCTGTTGAGAGGCAGTGAAATGCCTTATGCTTTTCTGTTTGCCCACTGACTGGCCTACTGCTCAACAAATATTTGTTGCCTGAAAACATCCCACACTTCCCCACCAGCGTAGTAGCAAGCCCTAGCAGCAATCGTTTTTTAAGACAAAGGTGTTGAATATACAGAATGCATGTGAAAAACTCAAAGACAACTTAATAATCTTCAAAATAAGTAGAATCTCTCTAAGACATTTCATAATTCTGATTCCACCCAAACCACCCCTCTTTTCTTCAGGGAGTAGGGGCGTTAAAATTAGGATGCCTAGGTTCTAACCCCAACTCCTCCACTTCTGGCTATTTAACCTCTCTGTGTTACAATCTTCTCCTCTATGGAAGTTCAACTTGGCCTCTGCTCAAGTTCTTCTACTCTTCCTAACTATTCAAGCCAAGGCCATTCAATAAAGGTCAGATGAAGGTCCATATCCCTTGCAAACTCTTAATACATGACTTTAGCCCATTCCTCCACTTACTTGATTTAGAATAGCTTTACAGCAAAAAGAGACCCAGTCATTCTAACTTTTACCTGTAATCATCTGTTACATTGCCTCATTCATGATTTCACATGTGTATGCCCCACCTTCACTAAAGTCCCACAGGTAAATAACAGTGACACTCCTCACTGCCTCAGGTGGTTATCAGTAGCACAGTATTAATATCAACAATTATTACTACCACCATTAATTGAATACATAGTAAGTATGCCATAGTAAGTATCTTATGTATTTTTGTCCTTTAATTTTCTTAATCCTTTTAGATAAATCTTTTTATCCCCATTTCATTGTTGAGAAAGAATCTTACCCAAAGCTACAAAACCAGTGAGAATAGGGGTGAAGAGTAAGGGTGGGCAATTCAAACTCAGCTCTGACTACTTCCAAGGTCCGTTCTTATTTTTCTTTCTTTTTTTTTGCAGTTTTTGGCCGGGGCTGGGTTTGAACCCGCCACCTCTGGCATATGAGGCCCACGCCCTACTCCTTCAAGCCACAGGTGCCGCCCAGGCCCATTCTTAATACGTGTGGAATAAATGAATGAGGCAAGGTAATGGATGATTACAGGTTACTGTTTAGTAATGACTTTGGTCATTTAACATCTAGGTGTCAAATCTTCTCTCCTACATGCAAGCTGTTAACAGTAACAAAAACTGTATTTTGAAAAGAAAAAATCAAACAAACTGTATTTGGGGGGTCATTTCCAGAATAACCCATTCCTAACAAGTCACCTATATTCAAGCCTTTACATAAATTAACTCATTTAATTATCCCAACAACTCCATGAGACAGTAGTAATTATTACTGCCAATTTACAAATGAGGACACAAAGAGGTTAAATAACTTGCCCCAAATCACAAGGCTGGCTGGTAAGTGCTGAATTCAGGGGTGAAATGGTAACTGTGATAAACTGTTTCATTAATTCACTCATTCTCAACAATTATTAAGGATTCACCTAGGGGCTGAAGATAGTGAATAAACCAGAAAACATTCCTGCTTTCACGGAGTTTACAATCTTCTTTCCTTCCCAATATTTTCACTTGAGGAGACAATCCTAAATGCTTTTAAAAACCCTAAGATTTCCATGCAAAAACATCAACTTTGGATAATAAAAATTAGTATCTAACAAAGCATATGGGATTGAAAACCGGAAAACTTAGGTTAAATCCCCAACTTTGCCATTTACTGGCAGTGTGACCCATGGGCAAATCCCTTCTTCCACTATCCATTTCATAGCCCGTAAAAGATTTTTAATGAAACAACGCCCTAAATTGCCCACCAAGCACAAAGCAGACAGGCGCTCCAGGAGTTTCCTCTCTCCCCTCCCCCCTACAGTGACTTCATCGTTTGTGTCGTCACCAAGCACATGTAAAAAGACTAGGCGGAGTTACTATACGACAGAAAGAGACTAGCTTCTCACTTTTCAGCGCGATTCTCATTTCAGTCCAGATTATCACTAAGTCTCCAACTTTAGGCCCCAGGCTACTCTGATTCAGATAGATCAGGTGACAAAGTCGGGAATGACAGCAATTCACATCCCCGTCTGGCAGTCTCTATAAAATGCTCCCGATGACCTTCTTCGGAAGACACTTCTGTTTCAGCTGAGGATTCACGTGGCCTCCTGACCAGGCTCCACGCTCAGTGCCGGGAAATGTGGCACCAGCGAGGAGAATTCCGGGGCTTTGGCACAAGGCTGTGCCCTGACACTGCTATCCACTCGAAAAGTTCTGCGATTCCACCGCCACCTGCCACCTGCCAAACCGACGACCACATCCCCGGTGCTGCAAGCCCTACCAGTCCCACCCGGACGGCGGCCGACGCCCGCGTAACCTTCCCTCGGGGCACTCGGGGCACTCGGGCATCCCGCGCGGTTCTGACGGCTGTAACAGGCCCGAAGGCCTGACCTCGCATGGGGCTTCCCTTCCGCCCTCCACGCCGGGCAGCGGAGCCTGCAGCTGGGTGCTTAGCCCCGGGCCGGGCCTGCAGGACGAGAAGCCTCTTACCTATCTTCACGACCGCATCCGCCAAGCACCGGTCCCACTTCCTGCCGAGCTCGGACTCCGACATGTTCCCCACCAGCCGCTCCAGCATTCCTTTCCACCCGCCCCGGCGTTCCGACTCCTGGAAAGTCTCGCGAGAACTGGACCCAGGCCCTAGGCCCAGAAAGTTGGCGCCGGGGCTCCAAATATCGCGAGACGATATGACTGCTTCCGTCTCTTCCGCTTTTTTTCAGTCGGTCGTCTAGGTGACGGGTTGCTCGGAGGCCCGAGGTGACCCTCACCTTGGAGCTACGCCTAAGGGTTGTGAAGCTGACAATTTAATTTCTTGGGTGCCATCCAGAGCCCTGTCGAGAAGGCCTTTCCTCTGTACCAACGCTCGACCTTGGCCCTGGAAATCCCCCGGGTAAGAGGGCACAGCACTTGATGTATTCTTTCATTCACTTCCTCACCTTCACTTTTTCTACTCACTCATTCTCTGATTTCTTGCAGTGAAATCCCCGCCTACACTACTAACACAGAACTGCTCTGGCAAAGGTCATCTAACACATCAGACGCTTTTTTGACCTCTGTACAGCATTGGACACAATTGTCCCTCTCCCCGGATCCTCCTTGGCTCCTGTATTCATTTGACTCCGGGTACACCAGTCTTTATTCTCACTTCTCTTCTGGTTTCCTCAAAGGCTGCTTTTTCTGCGCCAGCGGTTTAAAAGAGCGTTAGTTTGCAAGGTTCCGTCATTCCTCTTCTCATTCTGCATACGCTCCCTGAATAATTGCAAGCACTGCCAAATTGTATCTCCAGATCAAACATCTACCTCTGGTTTCCTAATCGTATACGGTAGAACCTCTGTAGTTGACCACCTCCCTACAGTGACTACCTCCTTAAGTTGACCTAATTTTCATAGACTGGACATGCACCACAAGTACGTATCAGTCCAGTAGCCCTACTTTCTTATAGTGACCACCTCCTTATGTTAAGCAGTTTGTTCCAGTCCCTTGGGTGGTCTAATTACCGAGGTTCTACTGTAGTACATATTTGCACACACACATACACAGTGTGGGTCTTCCTTATCTACTGGTTCTGCTTGCAGGGATTCAACCAACTGCAGATCAGAAATTTTTTAAAAAAATTTAAAAAAGACAATCCTTGTAGCTCAGTCGGCAGGGCCCCAGCCACATATATCTAGGGTAGCGGGTTCGAACCCAGACCGGGCCTGCTCATCATGCAACCAAAAAACAGCCGGGCGTTTGTGGCAGGCGCCTGTAGTCCCAGCTACCTGGGAGGCTGAGGAAAGAGAATCACTTAAGCCCAAGAATTTGAGGTTGCTGTGAGCGGTGAGGCCATGGTACTCTACCCAGGGCAACAGCTTGAGACTCTGTCTCAAAAAAATAAAGGCTTGGTGCCTGTGGCTCAACGGGCTAAGGCGCCTGGCGGGTTTGAATCTCAGCCCGGGCCCGCCAAACAACAATGACGGCTGCAACCAAAAAATGGCCGGGTGTTGTGGTTGACGCCTGTGGTCCCAGCTACTTGGGAGGCGGAGGCAAGAGACTCGCTTGAGCTCAGGAACTGGAGGTTGCTGTGAGCTGTGGTGCCACTACACTCTATCCAGGGTGACAGCTTGAGGCTATGTCTCAAAAAAAAAAAAAAAGGAGTGCTTCACATCATCTACATATATTTTCTAAGGAATACTGGTGTCATATGTCCATGTCTATTTTTATATGAAGTTAATTTACTTTTAAAAAGACCATGTGTTTAAAAAAGCAAAAGCATTACATTTTTCTGTTTCCTGCCTCTTCTATACATCAACCTTCTTTCACTTAAACCATGAGTCCTTGATTTCCCTTACTCATTTATCATGATTTCTCTCAGACAAGTTTGACAATCCACCCATCTACCCATATATGCTGGCATTCTCTTTCCAATACCCCCAACTTTTCTCTCCTGTTTGTGCCACCTTCCCTTACCCACTTAAACTTTCCCTTAATCTAGGTTCTCCAGTCTAAGAGAAAAGGAGGAAGAGGAGGAGAGAAGAGAGAAAACAAAAGAAAAACACTTAATCCTCTAACAACTAGCCCTCTCTTTTTCTTTCTCTCAAGCTTCTTGAGTTTACTGAATCCACTCCACTTCCCCATCTCAACTACAGAAACCCAACCCTACTACAGAAATTTCCCCAGCAGCTTACCACTGACCACCAGGTTGTTAAAGCAAATGAACCACTTTTTACCCCTACTTTACTGGACACATCTATACCATTATTAACACTTCAGCTAATTCCCTTATTCCTGAAATTCTCTATCTTAACTAACTTTCCTCCTAGAGATACAGCCAGAAGGCTCTAAGCAGGGACTGGGGACCAGCACGAGAAGAAGGGGGAGAGCCTCCTCCAGGGAGACCTGTGCAGCCATTGGTCACTGGGTGCTGCTAGGTGGGACAAGCCAAAGGAACATACTCCCCCTATGGGATTGGGCAAAAGAAAGCTCTTCCCACAAATAAAGGCCAATCAACAGAGGCCAGTCGGTTAAGATTTAAAGAAACCAATCAATGTAAGCCAGCTCGGTTTGGCAGGCAGACAAGGCATTAGAAGTCCCATATAACCCAGCTGCCGTAGCAACCCATTGGGGACCCCTTCCATTGAATAGAAAGCTTTAATGTCCTCTAATAAACTGTCACTCTGTTTCTTCTGCTTGCGTGGGGTCCATGAATTCATTCCTTGATTCCTGAGACCCAGGAATGAACCTGCCACAATGCCCAGCCTATTTTTTTGTTGTTGTTGCAGTTTGGCCGGGGCTGAGTTCGAACCCAGGCAAGGAGAAGGGAAATCCGGTAACACTGTGAGGCCTACGTTTTAGGTTACACTTTTCCATAATAAAGAAACTGAGATATAGAGAAGTCATATAATTAATATAAAGTCAAACAGACAGTGTAAGAGCCAAGAAGAGCCCCCTAATTTAATAAGACATTTATAATGCCTCTTGCTACAACGCTGGCTTCTCCTTCACTGACTCCCTTCCCACTGCCTCTGCTTTAAATGTCAGCACCCCCCAGTCCATTCTCAGGCCCTTTTTTCCCACTCTCCCTACTCTCATTAGGGAAAAACATATGCTGACCTGGTTTAAACTCTTATCTATAATGCTGATTAACTCTAAATTTCTATCCTAGGCCAGATTAATCTCCTGAGCTCCAATAACTGGTATCTATATGTTTCTAGTGGAATATCATAAAAGCTCCTCAGGCTCAGTAGTGGCAAAACCTGTACTCTCTTTCCACCCAATTTCCCTATTTTCTAATATGTTCATCTTCCAGTATTCTTCCTCTGCTTCAGCCAAGTAGCAATCTTCCTGTCTCAGATAAACCACTTTCTACCATGTCATTACCACAACCTACAGTGAGGCACTCACCATCTCTTTACTGGATAATTGCAACAGGATCCTTCCCTCCATTACCTGTCATATGCCCCCCCAAACCCCCAGTTCACTCTCTGCATTGCTATAAGTAATCTCGTTAAAATAAAATCTAATCATTCAGGGAAAATTCTCCTACACTGAATTAAAACTTTGTAACCTCCAAATGCTATGTATAATTAATTTTTAGACTGTGTACTTGTGTATTTTTAAGCAACTTTTTTTTTTTCTTGAGACAGAGTCTCACTCTGTCACCCTTGGTAGAGTGCTGTGGCATCACAGCTCACAGCAACCTCCAGCTCTTGGGCTTAGGTGATTCTCTTGCCTCCGCCTCCTGATAGGACTACAGGCGTCCGCCACAACGCCCAGCTATTTTTCGTGGTTGTTGTTGCAGTTTGGCCGGGGCTGGGTTCGAACTCGCCACCCTCAGTATGTGGAGCCAGCGCCATTCTCAATGAGCTACACGTGCTACCCTTAAGCAACATTTTTAAAAATAGAATCTAATTGATATTTAAAGGGCTTTCATTGAAAAATGAGTAAATAGTTGAAAGACCATAATCTTGCTATTCAAGTTATTTCAAAGATACTCGGATAAGCTTAGGCCAAGATGTTCAGGGATAATGACAAAGATCTTTCCCTCAAAAATTCCAAGTTGTCCAGCTAATAAATAGTGTGGCTTTCCTAAATACAAAAATTAAATCTTGTACCTTGAGACTAATGAAATGGCTTGTTATTTTTGCCCTTGTAGCGAGTTGATTACGATTCATCAAATGGCAAAAAATATACTGTTTCTAAATATGTTTAAAACATAACAATAACCTTTCATTTGCCCTGGTTTCTAGCTAAAAATGCAATGCATTTCAATGTTGACATCAGATTATTTTAGATACATTTATTAGGCATCATTCCTATACTGTCTCTAAGACATTTAATCTGAATATTTAAATAAACTATTGGATTTGTTATTTCCTTTGCAAAGGTATGTGGAAAGAATTCTAGCTCACTAGGTTGGGATCAAAGTTGTTAATAATAAGCTTTAAGAATCTATGTTAGATTCATTTATATAAAGAAAAATGATACTGGATTATTTCCTTTCTCTCAAATATTAGTATTCTTCATTCACAAATACCCAGTGTTGAAAGTAATGAATTCATATTTACAAATGTTGCGTTTTCCATTGTTTTTATGAGCAGGATTCAGTACAATAGTTTCACCCAGTGTTTGCTGTTGATTCTTTCCTTTGCTTCTCAGTTAAAACAAAAATGAGCTAGTGGAAAAGAAATTCATTTTTTTCCCTTCTTCACAACTGTTGGAAAGACCCTTATAAAGCTGGAATCAAGAATTATGATGGCTCCTTCAACTTGAAAAACTCAGGGCTGCTTTACTCATAAATACAGACATGGAAGTGAAGAAGTGCTTTAAGGGGGTACCTAAGACAAAATTTCCTATCACGTTTTCAACCATGACTTCCGCTTGCCTAGAATTTATCCTGACAGACAATGCTGTCAGATGTATCAGTGACAACAGCATACTTAACAATAAAGTGACTGAACAAACCAGCCAGGACCATTATGAAGAATGCCCATTGGGATTACACAAAAAGTCTTCCTTCCAAACATCTTCAAACTATGTTTTATCCCACCTTGTACCCACAATCATAATAGAATCCACAGCATATGTTGGTGTGGATAGAAATCTCAATGCTGGCAGGCCAGCTGGCTAAAAACTAGAACACAGCTATAACTCTCTCTTCACACTTTACCTTCCCCCAAACCCAAGCCTTCTTAAGTATTTCCAGGATTCCATTTGAACATAAACCTTAATTCTGGTGTTAGAATTAAAAATCACAATTATCACAATTATCAAGAATGAGATGATATATGTAAAAGGACTATAAAAAAACTATTTAAGAGCCTGGCAAAAGTAAGATAACGTAGGATTCATTACATAGTTTTCAGTACAAAAAGCACTGTTGTTTTTTAAGTAAATTCATACTAAACCATCACATTCTGTGACACCTATAGAAAATACTTGTAGATTAGTTCCAACTCTTTTTCTAAAGTAAATTGGTATTTTTTTTCTTTATATCGAAAGGGGGCCTAATTTCCTTTTTTCCCATTCATAGGTTAGGATAAAAACACAAGTTGACTCATTTCAAATTTTTCCCTTACCCTCTTCTCAAAAGACGTTACCCATAAATGGAGTCCTGGGAAAAACATATTTGATATTTACTTATCCAATTTCCTGCTATTAGATTTAAAATAATTATTAATAAATAGAATAAATCTCCTCAGATACATGTATTTATAGTAAAACTCACTTTTAAGAAGAAAATATTTCAGTGTAAGTAGACTTGCCAAGTCCTTTGTATAATATTATTTGTTCATTTGAATACAAGTTAGATTGAGTTCAGACAAACACATAACATTGTTTTGTTTGGTTGTAGTATTTCATAAATGGTTTTATTCTACCATTTACCAAACCTCTTTTGTTGATTTATTCAAACTTACTGCTGCCAAGAACAGTGAATTTGGTGATAGTGCTTCTTTTGGGAGAAAAACAACCCCTTACCTCAGAAAATTGAAAGTGTTTATCTTGGCACTTAAACCTTGTATTGAGCCTTCTGGAAAGTATTTTAAATTGTTGTTTTTAACCCAGACTTTGTGACTGAAACAGGAAAAGGTTCCGTAGCTCTGCACCAAAACACGTATTTATAGGGTTGATTTTCTTTCTACACCAAAAATACTAGGTTGATGGTAGCAGTTTTCAAAATATAATTTCCTAGAACCATGCTATAAATTGGGCATATATCAGTGTATTCAACACATAATTTGTTTTTAAACCTCAAAATTTCAGATGACTAAGAAATACTAAATGTTAGTCATATGCTATCTGTAAAGTGCCTTAAATAAGGAAAAGGATTTTCACTACCTGTTCTGTTGAAAATTTTCACAAAAAGAAAATTCACTTGATATTGTATTTTCTTCCTATGATAGCAACAAAAATTATAGTTTTAACATTTTAATGTTTTATGATTGCCTTTTCCCTACCATGTATGCTGTATCTTCAGAAAGACATAACAGAGAGATAAACTACATGAACTTATTGCAGTATTATCCTAAAAATATGTTTCAATATAAGTAGGCTTTTGGAAATCAATGAAATGAAATAATCACTGTTCCAAGCTCCCTCAACCCACCCCTAAGTTATTAAAATATAAGAAAGAGGACCACAGGAATAATATAGTATATATGAAGACACACAAAAATGATAAATAAATTTCACAAAGACCACCAGACAGCTCCAGTAATTTTTTACTCATTACTGACTGATAAAAAGTAAAATGCATCCCAATATCAATCCTTTGCAGAACAAGTTCTCCCTAACATTAATCTTTATATATTTTCCCCTTCTGAAGATGTGGCTGTCTCTTTACAAGAATAATAGCAGTAACATAATCATTTTGTATTTATATATAACATATTCTGAAAAGGTCGAAATAACCTAAAATTTTATCATTGTTCTTTATCAAATATTATTAGGATGTTCTGGCAGGTAATTAGTGGTTTAAGAATTCAAGTATGTGACTGTAAGAGGGACTTTACCTAATGAATCCAATCAGTGTAACCTGGTTTCTTGTACCCTCAATGAATCCCCAACAATAAATTAAAAAAAAGAAAAGAAAAGAAAAGAAATGAAACAAAAAAGTTGTTTTTTTGAAAAAATGAATAAAATAGATAAACCTTTGGCCAGATTAACTAGAAACAGAAAAGTAAAATCTCTAATAACCTCAATCAGAAATGATAAAGGGGAAATTATAACTGATGCCACAGAGATAAAAGAGATCATCTCTGAATACTAGCGGAAACTCTGCCCAGAAATTTGACAATGTGAAGGAAATGGATCAATATTTGGAATCACATCCTCTCCCTAGACTTAGCCAGGAAGAAATAGAGCTCCTGAACAGACCAATTCAAGCACTGAGATTAAAGAAACAATAAAAAAAATCTTCCAACAAAAAAATGCTGTGGGCCGGATGGCTTCACACCAGAATTTTATCAAACCTTCAAGGAAGAGTTTATTCCCTTACTGCAGAAATTATTCCAAAAAACTGAAGAGGAAGGAATCTTCCCCAACACATTCTATGAAGCAAACATCACCCTGATACCAAAACCAGGAAAAGATCCAACTAAAAATTAGAATTTCAGACCAATTTCACTAATGAATACAGATGCAAAAATTCTCAACAAAATCCTAGCCAATAGATTGCAGCTTATCATCAAAAAAGTCATACATCATGATCAAGTAGGTTTCATCCCAGGGATGCAAGTGGTTTAACATACTCAAGTCCATAAACGTTATCCACTGTATTAATAGAAGCAAAAACAAAGACCATATGATACTCTCAATAGATGCAGAAAAGGCATTTGATAAAATCCAGCATCCTTTTCTAATTGGAACACTGAAGAGTATAGGCATACATGGCACATTTCTGAAACTAACTGAAGCTATATATGACAAAGCCACAGCTAATATCTTACTAAATGGAGTAAAACCGAAAGCTTTTCCTCTTAGAACTGGAATCAGACAAGGTTGTCCTCCATCACCATTACTATTCAACATAGTGCTGGAAGTTCTAGCCAATACAATTAGGCAAGACAAGGAAATAAAGGGCATCCAAATGGGAGCAGAGGAGTTCAAACTCTCCCTCTTTGCTGATGATATGATCTTATACTTAGAGAACCCCAAAGAC